>VXBR01000306.1:1617593-1788048 GCA_013400215.1 Cisticola juncidis | reverse complement strand
AGGGAAGGGAAGGGGACATGTACCCTTTCTCCAGGGAATAAATGCACTATATTTTTCTCCACTTCTTTGTAAAGCTTTCATTGTTCATTCATTTGCAAAGAGACGCCTGTACTTTCCCATGAGACCAGAAAGAATCCATAAAGTCCCTTATTAAATACACCTTACAAAAAAGCCCATACTACCATGACACTGCAAGACCTCAGCAGTGATTTCTGAAGTCTCATGCAAAATTCAGAATTGTGTTTAGCACAGGAGATTGTTCCACTACAATGTATTCTGAGAAATCAATCTGTTAAGAATAGGGGCACAGGTGCAGAACTTGGAGGACTGAGTTCAGCCTTCAATATTGCCCAGATTTCCTTTCTGACCAGGAATAAATTGCAATCTTAAGGTTTTACATTTTTAAATTGAGATTATAATAGTGCTGAAAGTCCTGCACATGCACAGCATCAAGTGACAGAAATGGGCACAAATTGGTAGCATCTCTTATCAATTCCATTTCTAAGCTATCCATTTTGTCCAGCCCTAACCCACCCTATTTGCGGGACCATTCTTCCTTTTTAGATTTAGACTGTGTAAATCAATCCAAGTTTGATACAAGTAAACATTGCATTTTCTTTAGTACTGTGGAAGAAACAATTCCTTTAAAGTTATGGTAGAATTCCCTTGGAAAGCCTGTGCCATGACTTCCAGAATGGGATGTTAACATGAAAATAACTTATAATGCCAGATACGTAATTCATACCAAATATTATGTTATATTCTTTGGGATTTTGTTTAAATATCTTTTCTACTTTGAGAACTTCAAGCAACAATCTTCAGTATACATTGTCCTACTGATTTTAAAATGGTTCGCTTTTTAATATTTGTATTATTTTTCAAAGACTCTAAATAATTCCATCAATCCATCCTAAATAGAAAGATGCATTATTTAGTCTTTAGATGGTTCATTAGAGATAGTTGCATAGATATTCATAGCTAGGAATATTCTGGTCCAACTTTATGCATTCCTTTAAACACAGAATTTCACCTGATAATCCCTAAAGCAGAGGGAATTATTTTTCCTTACTGTATTAGCAAACCTTATTAGCCCTAAGAACCTCTGGTAGAATTTCAGCATATCTTTATGAAAGGCTTTGTATCCTGATTTAAAGATGATTTAAAGATGAGGATGCATTCCTGGTGCCAGCCCATCCCAGTGCTGCAGGCAGCAGAACAGTGGACATGTGGGATAATTAGCAGAAAATACAATGGTCCTTTCTCTTCTGTGCCACATCTTTAAATGGAGGAGCCTCTTCTGGAAGCTTTAAACCAGGCAGAAATACACCCTTTTCTCTGCCTCTCTTGCCTGTTTCCTTTCCTTAAAATGTCATTAATAAGAAAATGCAATTTTTCCTTGTTCACTGCACATGAAATGCCAGTTGTGGCATTGCTCTCTTGCCGCTCCGTGGTCTTCACTAAAATCCCCACATTGTTCCTTCTTCCCGCAGCCCCTGTAAGCCCAGCACAACAGAGGAACACACCCAGGACATGACAGGGTCCTCTGCCACTCCCTGACCTTGCTGCTGTGCAGGGGACTGGACACAGAACATTTTTGAGCACTGCTGGTGCTGTGTCAGGCCACATCTGGAGTGCCAGTGGGAGCACGTGGCCCTGGGGCCAGGCTGGGGGCACCTCGCAGGCAGAGGTTTGCTCAGTGGCAGGTGATGGACTAATGAAGCTTCAGTGATGCTAAATCAGACTTTGGGGCATTTAAAGCAAGGAAGCAAGGTGTCACACAGTCACACTTGGGGGAGAGGAGGAAAAAAAAGATCTTTAAATGATCCCAGATTAGCAAAAAAATTGCTGAATTAAAAGTGTGGCTTTAAAATGCCGCTTTGTGCGTTGCCGGCAGGAAGCTGTGTCCTGCTCTCCCATCCATTTTATAGTACAATAATGCCTTTGACTTTGCTGTAGTTTTTCCTGATTTACACTCATCTGAGATAAACACAAAGCCCAGTGTCTTTCCAAGCCATCCATCTTTGTTTGTGGAGAAGCACTAGTGAGAGGAACAGCTCAGCCATGCGTAAGGGGAAGTCATAATCTGACTGCACGATCTGCAGTAGCACATTGTGTTATTAGCTCCTGAGTACTCTGGTTTATAGCACAAATGGACTGAAACATGCCTTTTCCCCCAGCTTCAGAGAAACTATTTTTTTAATGCAGATTCAACCACGTCAATAATCTAACATACTAGCTTTTTCTATTTCGTTCATATTTTCACTATATGAAAACTTGTGCTGCCTTAGTGTATTTTCTGCAGTGAATTTGAGCGTGTTAAAATTGGAAAATACATTCCAAAGATGTGAAGCTCTCTTTCCAGAGACCTTGATTTTTATTCCTTTCCCAAGATCCTGAGGTAGATTATAGCCTGCACTGCCTGCAAGACCTACTGTGTAAATTGTGAGCTCTTTAAGACCAGCATCTGGTTTTAGTGAATCACATTTTCTTCTTTGGTGTGTTTCTTTTGCTTCCATTTGCAAGCACAGGAGGAAAGTAAAATTATACATCCTACAAATGTACAGTTCTAAATTGATGCTGGTTTAGGACACACTCAAAAATCATGTTTTTTTCTGTTGTACACAGTGAGTGTGCAGAGCTGCACACACAAAAAGATGAGGTGAAAATAATGTAGATTTCTTCTTTATTATTCTAGTATACTTTAGGTGGTGATTGGATAATGAGATGAAAAAGGTGTTACGTATTATTTTATTTTAATTCAAATTATTTTCTGTATATTTGTCCTCAGAAAAGGTAGAAGAACAGGAATATTCCATTGCTCTTTGGAAAGCTTTGGATTATTTTTTTCTTTACGTTGACATTTCCAGTTAAAAGGGATGATCTGCACTGTAATTGCACAGCCTCTCCTAATTCCTGGAATTGGGATTTTTTCCAATTGCTCCACACTTGCTGCAGAGAGCAAACTGGAAACAGTGTTGACCACATATTTTCTCATGGAACTCTGATCTGTGTGATGTATCCTCCCTCTGTGTTCCTGCTGTCCTTTTCCTCACTCTGTAGTCATGCTGGATTCATAACTGAGAGTACTCCAAGGCAGTGACTTCATCTCGTGTCTTACCCATGCTTTGGTACAGTTCTTCTACCTTACATTCATCATATCCATAGTGAAATGTATGTAGCTATGTATAGAAAGTAAATGGGAGACTAACCTTACTTTAGACAGTAATTTATCTTTATACAGTCACTTTGCATTTCCCTCTCTGGAGGAAATTTCTTGCCACTGCTAGTAGCAGTTTTGTTGGAAAGCTGTACTAACAGCAGTGGTATCCTGACTAACTGATCTGTGTTGTGGATTTTGCAACACTACAATGTCAGCTCAGTTTTCATAAAGTAGTTCCTTTCATCAAGAACTTTTGGGAATATCTATAACTTTGGGGATTTGTTGTGTAATTATTTTCTGTTACAAAATAGAAGTCAATCTATATACCTGAGAAACTGAGCAAAATAATGCCTCAAAGTAGGAAATAGTGCAGTGAAATACAGGGTACAGCTCACCTTCCATAGTTTTACTGGAGATGTTAATTGATACTGTACACATTTTTATTTTCAGAAATTTCCTTTCTTAAAAAAAAATCTGAAGTAAAAGATACTGAAACATTCTAACCATTCAGTAATAGATATTTCAAATTAAATATCAGTTGTCCCTCCTGCATGAACCCCTGATTTTTGCGTATACTAAATTTCTTCAGATTCTGTAGCTGGAAAACACTCAGAATTCTAGAAAAATGTGAATACAGACTAAGGTGCCTTTCTTTAGGTGCTTACTTTTGAAAAATATGGCCACCATGTGTAAATACTAGTTATCTACAGAGAACATATCAGCATTGTTGTATTTCCTTTACTTTAGATCATACTTCACACACCTCTTTATGTGCCAGTGCTGGTGTGTTGTAATGGTAAGGCTAATTATAATAATGGATGCCGTAGTGACTTTTCAGCACTGGATGGATTTTTCAGTAACTTATTGAGGTCACTAATTCCTTTCATGCAGGCTATGAATAGAAGTGATTTTCCAGTGCTACTCTAGAAGAAAAATACTCTGTGATCTGTTATCAATTCATAAATCTATGTCTCCTAGTTCTCACAAAGTGACAGATAGTCTATTAAAAAAATTAATGTAAAAAGTGATGTACTGCATACAGTATCAAAGGTGTAGGTTATATTTATACTTCATAATAGAACATTCTGTACACTAAAAGTAGTGCTAATGATTCCCCCGTTATAATTTCCAGCTGCAGAAACTGCAAAGATATGTGTTTTATTTAAAACATATTATGCACAGAAGAAGACTCTAATCAGAGTGCATTCGCCTTTGAAAAACCAAAATTAGTGGTAGTACAGACTTCTGAAAGCTTCTCTGATGGTTCAGTGCCAGCCTGTGGCTCATTCTGGTGCAGCTGGAGCTGTCTGTGTCTATTTGAGTAGGTGCTGCTGTGGGTGTGCTAGAGGACAGGAGTACATGTGCATGACTTTGGCATGTGCGTGACAGTATTTGGTTTCCTAAAGGGACCAGAAACCATATGACATGAGGATTTCACAAAAGAAACAAATGCCTGTCTGTTACAGCGAGTTGGACTATTCCTGCAAGCATAACCTCAAGATTTTTTATTGACTACATGGATGAGGGGACTGAGTCTTTCATCAGTAAATTTGCAGATGACAGTAAGCTGGGAGCATGTGTTGATCTGTTGGAAAGTGGAAAGGCTCTGCAGAGAGACCTGGAACAGTTGGATGGATGGGCAGAGTCCAGTGGGATGAAGTTTAGTAAGTCCAAGGGCAGAATCCTACATTTTGGCCACAAAAACCCCCTGTAGCAGTATAGGCTGGGGATGGTGTGGCTGGACAGTGCCCAGGCAGAAAGGGACCTGGGGGTGCTGGTGACAGCAGCTGAACAGGAGCCCGCAGTGTGCCCTGGTGGCCAAGAAGGCCACGGGCATCCAGGCCTGGATCAGGAATAGTGGGGCCAGCAGGAGCAGGGAGGTCATTCTACCCCTGTACTGGGCACTGCTGAGGCCACACCTCGAGTGCCGTGTCCAGCTCTGTCCCCTCAGTTTAGGAAGGACATTGAGACCCTTGAGCGCGTCCAGAGGAGGCAACGAGGCTGGTGAGTGGCTTGAAGCATAAACCCTGTGAGGAACAGCTGAGGGAGCTGGGATTGTTTAGCCTGGAGAAAAGGAGACTCAGAGGTGACCTTAACACTCTCTAAAACCCCCTGAAAGGAGCTGTAGCCAGGTGGGGTTGGTCTCCTTCTTTAGGCACCAGAATGACAGAATGAGAGGACACAGTCTTAAGGTGCCAAGGGACATACAGGTTGGATATTAGGAAAAGGTTTTTTATGGAAAGGGTAATTAAGCACTGGAATGGTCTGCCCCAGGGAGGTGGTGGAGTCACCATCTCTGGATGTGTTAAAAGAAAGACTGGATGTGGCACTCGGTGCCATGGTTTAGTTGAGGGAGTGTTAGGGGTGGGTTGGACTCGATGATCTTGGAGGTCTCTTCCAACCCAGAGATTCTGTGTGTGATTCTGTGTGTGAAGATTCAGATGTAACTGGCAGGGTGCCAGTTTGACACCTGCACTTTGTCTACATTTTCTGTGCTCTTCACTTTTCAATGAGAAATCTTAAGGCACTTGAGAGGAGAAGTATTTCATGTATTATGGTAGTGATGACTGACTAGGCAGAGCATTCAAAACTAAAGGATATTATGGCTAAGAAAAGGTTTTTCTTGTAAATCTAGGCAAGTGTGACCATATGTATTTGATTTCAGAGATTTCATTGAAAGCTACCTTAGACAAAAGAGAAAAAAAGGGAGATAAATTAAAAAAAAAAAAAAAGGCATTAGGAAGTGTATCTGTAATCTTTCTTCACAGGAATCTCTAGAGTCCATTAAAGGTAAGATTTTATCTATGGGAAAGGACATTCTCCCTCCTCCCTGTGCTGTCTGGTGACCATTGTTCTTCAGTCACCTGAAGAACAGGTGTCTGTGACTGTCTGTGACTAAAGGGAAGAATAAAAAGCACTTTAGTAATAGTAATACTTCTAATATTAGGAAGGACTATATAAACAAGGAATATGGGCTATTTGCATGTGCCTGAGCTGCCTTTTGGAGGGTATATTAAAACTGTGGTTAAAACTGGTTTTGCTGTCCATCTACACAGCCAGGTAGATCCTTGATACAGTTACAGATTATCCTCAGAAGAAAATGTGCTCGGTCATCAGCAGGAAAATGAGGCAGTAGGACACTGTTAAGGTGGCTTAGCATGTATATGCAGGTGGAGCAATAAATGACATTGCAATCCTCTTGCCTTTCTCTTCATCCAAGTTCTTGAAAGTTCAAGTTGTAAAGGCACAATATATTCACTGAATGACACTTTAAATGCTGGTTTTAAATGTCAACTTGTGTTTTTTTTAATATAAAGAAACTAAGGGCAATTAATTTTCAATAAGAAATAAATCTAAAAAGCAAGTTTAACATTTGCAATGCACATAGTATTGTACTGCTTGTCTTCTGAACAAAGTCATAATTCCTTTTTACTGAGACACTAAAAATAGCTGTGGCTGTAATATATGTCATGAGTCATAAATCAATAAGAATGTTCTGCAAGACAGGCTATTGATTTAGTGCAATTAAAGTAAAACATCTATTTTGGACTTCTTGGGTGCATGAAAAGGGTAGTGCTTTTGTCAATGGATTGTCTTTTGGATAAAAGCTTTGTACAGTTCTAGGCTGTTATTATTGAAGCAGGATATTTGACTAAACACTTCCCTGTAGTGCATAAACTCTTCTCTTTAGTGCCTTGCCCTTAACCAAATCTCCTAACATAGGCAAACATGGAAAATAACAAACACATAATAACAAATTCTTCATTTAACGTGCAAACATAACGATTTCTAAGGTGCATGGCATTAGTGATAAAATTACTACCTGAGCAGTATTTACACAATCAATGTACAGTTGAAAATGTGACACCATAGATGAGTTTGGAAATATGTTCGTCTAACTTTTTTCTTTTCAAAAAAGTGAGAGGAGCCACTGACACCATGTGGAAAACTTGGAAAGTGCCTGTGACAAAATAATTTCCAACTTGGTAGTCTGTTCTATCTTTCTGACTCATCCACTGTTACTAAGACAGGGTGAAAAGGAATGGTTTTCCACCAGTCTGCAGCCTTTTAAAGATGAAAATGCTGTTCCTTGTGCTTAAGGCCATGTCCATCACAAAAACCCATGGAGTAGGCATGACTGAGTTGGATTAAAAGAATTGATGTCAACAAAATCATACTGTGTGGTTTGCAAACCTGAGAGTCAGGGGAGGCTGTTAACAGCACTGCCTTGAGCATAAAGGTGGGCAGAGTGTGTCTGCATGCATTCTGTGTCTGATCATAACAGTTGATGTGTCTTTTTGTGGGCCAGGCCCCCCCTGTAGCACCAAAATCCTGTAAATAGAGACAAAAATGTCCCTTATCTTCTGGGGAGTCAGGAAAAAAAAACAGTAGTATTATCTTCTTTCTCAATATATATTTTCTGTCTAATGATAATGTTTCTAAGAATAAATCTTCCTCCTCACCAAATTTTGCAGCAATATTTATATCATCACATTGCATAAAACAGAATTTAGTGTTGCCTTCAGAAAGAGAATCTTATCAGGTGGGAAATGAACTACAGACAAGCTACAGGAGAGAAAGAAATTCTTTCAGAATTAAACCTTTTTATTCAATATTCCTGGAGATAAAAATGTCCCAAATAATGTACTCGGAGAGGCAAGAAGCATAAATACACAGGGAAATGATTCAGACATTGCTTTGTTTGAATAGAATGGTTCTGAAAGCATAGAAACACTAACAGCTTTCTAATGGTACAGTTTCTCAAGAAAGGTATTCACCATGGCCATCATAAATGAAACGTTTGTTCCTTCTTTTGTAAAGGATATGTTTAACAGAATTATGATGTACCATACCTATTTGTGCCAAAAACATTTGAATGGAGACATTCAGTTCAGCTGCAAAAGCAAAAGCTGTATTAAAAATTATTTGACTTCATTCAACTTTTTCTTCAGTGAAGCGCTTCTGTTTTCCTCTGGTGAGCATGATGTGGGCTTTAAAATTAGGATTTCATTCATTTTCTATGTAATTATTTAAATTGTCTGCTTTCATTATTGAACTCATTCATAATTAGGTGAGACCCATTAGGGTCTTCTAGAGTGCTCTCATTAGAAAATCTGGATTGTTGGATCCCTTTTCTGCAGTTAATTGCTCATTATATTTTTTTGTGTCCTATGTTTTATTTAGAATTATTACTATTGTTATTATTACCTTCCTTGAAAAAAAGTGTTTAATTAATAAAATATATAACAAAGTACCAAACATTCCCACAGATATCCCTCCCAAATTTGCCCTAAACCAGGACACCCATTCTCATAATTTCCAGTTTATTTTTCAATACATTTTTGTTCTTACAGGAAATCTATTTATTCTATCACAACATTACTTAAATTAAAATGCTAATTGATGAGGGAACATTATACCTTTTATGAAGAAATACAGAGAAATAAATTTACTGTTTAGGTCAACATTTCACAAGTAGATCAACAGAAACCAATAATGAAAAGTGCTTATACACTTAAAATGTGCAATCACACATTAAAGGATGGCACACAGATGTTCAATATCTTATATGTGATGATTCAACATCTCTGTGTAGACTTAAGGTCTAATAAATCTCAATGGTTTTGGTGTTTATTCCTATTCACTGTATCTACTGCTTATTTAAAATAGGTTCTATTAGTCTGTTTGTGCTCAGGTGCATGTAGCAAAAAATCATAGCAGTCACAATAAGCCTGTGATTGAAGGAGCTGTGTAATAAAATAGTATCTTGTTTTTTAGAGTGTATTTTTTGTGTAGCAGCAGTAAAAGTACTGATGGAATAATCTTACAGCATTGTGACATCCACACTATTTTCAGTGGTCATCTTTTGTTCCTGTTAGGGCTCCAGTCTTCCACGTGATGTTTTTTTGGAGGGACACCTACACCTACTCTGATCCCCTTCTAAAGACTTAAGGAGCCCTCACAGGTCCTCCACAGCCTGTCCAGTTGTGGACAAATGCAGAACCAGGACCTTGTTGAAAAAACCCAAGACTTAAGTGAACACCAATAACTTTTACTGGATTTACTTTAGCAATTTGAGGATTTCCTAGCTTCATATATTCCCGGCATTTGTAGTTGAGAAGATTAAGGAGGAGATTGTTTTCACTTTGCTGCAACAATTGTTATTTATAATTATTTTGGTATATTATCTGGTCTATATTCCCTCTCTTTAATTAGTTGTTTTTTCAAGAATATCACCTATTTCTGACATTCAAAACATTACCTACTTTTCATTTTTCCTGTAGGTTTTAACTTACATGTTGTGTTTATAGCACCATTCAAATACAATTTTATAGTAAATTGGAAAATGATACTGCAGTTGTTATTGAGTCCTTGTGGCATTAGAAACATTTCCTCTGTAACCTGTAAGATATGAAAATTCTAACGACCTAGATAAGCACTTCAGTAATATCATCATTAAAGCACTCGAAAGATCTGAAGGTCTACTTGGAGACCTACCATTTGTGTCTCCTTATTACTGCTGCATGAGAAGTTACTCCTTGCTCTTCATTAGTTACTTAGGGAACCTGGGCTTTTATTATAGAAACAACTGAAATGTGAGCAGGCAACCAAATGCTATGACTACACAGAGAATTCCACTTGTTGGTATGAAAAGAATTATGCTGAATTGCTCAGGATCATAACTCCTATACCATGACATAATATTTAAGACGTTATTACTTGTATATGGGAAAGTAATACAGTCTCAACTATTTAAAATAAAATAAAATACAATAAAAACCAGAGGTTTTTTCTCTTATTACATCAGTTGAAGCGGTGTGTTTTGACACATTATGTGACTTTAAAAAAAGCACAGGCAAAAGCTATGAAAGAGGTTCCACATACCACCAATCTTACTTCCAGCTAAAAATACCTGATTGAATGGTAGGCACATGGTGTTTGGAAAAGTCTGGCAATTCTTGTGTCAGTTGCATGAGTTGGAGTTAGAAGATTCATGTAACTTTGTGCAGGAGACAGGGCCCTGCGAACCAAACATTGACAGAAAGTTTCTCTATGCCCTTTGGCCAGTTACATTTCAGGTTTCCAGCAAAAACCATTTCCTGCATCTCCATTGCAAGCTCCAGACTCCACTGTCCTGTTCTTCAGAAGCCTGTAAAGCAAAACTTTGGTATTTTCTTCCTTGTGTTAGCTGCCTGTGTTGGACATAAAAGGAAGAGTACCTCCTGTGTTCCCTTTTAGCCCACAGTCCTTTTCCTTCAGCAGCTGTGCTGGATGCCAGGTGCCAGAGTGAGATACTTGGAGTGGCTGTTGTGCCCTGATGGCTGCAGGGCTTGAGTCACTCAGATCTCAAACATTCTTCCAAAACTTTCTGCCTCTGTGTTACTGTGCACAGAATTACATCCTTATCCAGGCTTTAGCCACACCCAGGCTTTAGGTGGCTCTGGGCTTTAATACCCTGCTCTCTATGTCAGCACAGATAGAACACTTCCAAAGAGGAACAGAAAGCTTCTACAGCCCAAAGGAGCACTTGGAAGATTGCTAAAGAATGTGAAAGACATCTGAGGAAGGAGATAACTTCTTGTCATGCTATTATTCGACCTGGACATTGGTGTCAAGTTACTTACTATTCTTCATACTCAATCTAAAAAAGACTTTTTTTTTATTTACAAATAAAACCAAGAAAATTGCATTAGAAAAATATGC
This sequence comes from Cisticola juncidis, assembly GCA_013400215.1. NCBI lineage: Eukaryota > Metazoa > Chordata > Aves > Passeriformes > Cisticolidae > Cisticola > Cisticola juncidis. Next base: position 1,777,184 of record VXBR01000306.1, on the reverse strand, counting down.
TGAAAAGGTTTCTGCACATCTGCTTTCACTAGTGACTGATTTCAGTAATTAACTGCTAACATACAGATCCATATTTGTGCCTTCAGATACCCACGTTTAACCAAGTATTAATTAATTAAAAATGAACATAATTTATCGTGTTTGATTTTCAGCAATAGTCTCCTTATCACACTGGTATGAAAGGAGTAAAATTTGAAATGGGAATGGGAAGTCTAAGACTTTTTTATTCTAATCAGCCTCATTTCACTATTTTTAAAATAGCTAGTGCCCAAATTTTGAAACATTGGAAAAACTGAGTCTGAGTCATGATAAACACACTGAAATCAAGGCTCAGTTTAGTATTCCTGCATACAAGTTCAGGTGTCTGAAAACCTATTTATATTTAAATATGGCCAAATCTGTTATAATCTGATGAAGTTTCCCAATCCCATTTTTTGCTAATCATGCAGAATTGGTGACATATTTTGAAAACGATGGCTTAAACTAATTATTGAAAACTAGTCTTTCTTTCTTTCTTTTTAAGAAAGACTGGCCATTGTTTATGCAGTGAGACCTCAGCCTGCTGGTCCTTGGTGTCAGTAACTCAGTGGAGATGATTGGGATGGCTCAAGTCCACAGTTTAAGCTGGTTCAAGAGGGTTTTCAAGGAAGAGTCACTTACTTGCTGCTGTCAGATTTGTGCTTTCTCAGGTCATTTGACAACTCATATTTGATCCAGAGGAGCTACACAACTGCATTTATGCTGTGTTAGCAAGAGCAAGCAGTACTGAGTTGATGCTGCTTTTAAAACATGTTAGACTTGCAGAAAAATACCTGAACTTCCAATGCCTGGAGGGGGAAAAACAAGCACGTCCCATTATAATTAAGCTATCAGAAATATTTTGACGTGTTTGAAATGAGAGTGTGTGTTAGAACAGGATCAGAACTTTGTATCATATAGTTATGGCTTTTATCTGGTACTAGGAACCCTAAAGCTGGATTTACTTTATCACTGAACCTCATCTGGGAGTCAGCAGAATCATCCACTTGGGAGGTTTCTGTTTGAAAATGCAGACTAAGACACTGACATCTGGGTTTTTTTCTGCTTGTAATGCCACCAACAGTTATTTTCTAATAGCTGATTTTAACATATTTACACAGTAAGTAAAGAAATTTATAGAACCTATATTTAACATATATTAAACTGAACTGAACTGAGATCCAGCAGACTAGAATTGCTGCAAGTCATTCCAGTACATTGGATAAGTACATAATTACTTACATTATTTAAGAGACAGAGATAAACATATAGTAGAGGCATCAGTGGGGAAGGTCTTTAGCTGCTGTAAATTGTTAAAAATTTCTATGGAGAACATTTATAGTAGCTTAAGTTTTAATCAATATTATGCATGTATTTATGGTCTAGACTGTTGTACTACTTATGTTAAATGAATAATAATGCCATTAAGGCAAATACTAAAGAGGAAATTATCATGAATTTTATTGTGTGAAGAGCAGATCTTTACCCATGCTTAATAGTATTGATTTTAGTGAGAATATATATGAATTCAGCTATTCTTTTCCTTAAATGTTTGTCAGAACTGCTTTTATTAGATAGGGCCTAAAGGAGACATCTTGTAGGCTGTATGAAAGGCAATTTTCTTCTGGTCAAGTTTTGTTGTAATTCTGACAGTTTTGAGTTTCTACACTTAGAAATCAGCATTCTTTCCTCGTGGTCCTTATTTATTATACAAAAATAATGAGATTCAGCTAATCCTATTCATTCTCAATTGGGTTAAGAGGACTTAGTGAGTCAAGTTATTCATTCTTTAATATGATGCTCATTAAACATGAACTCCAACAAAGTTAAAATAGACATTGCTGACCATGGGTGAGGTATACCCATGAGACATAGTTTTGCAAATTCTTTTGCTCTTTCTGGGTTCTCTTGCTGAGATCTTGAGGCAGCCTGTGTTACTTACCATGACATGCAGTTGCTAGAATCTGAAATGAGATGAGTTAATGGCATTGCATTATCTCCTGATGACATATCCATTAGAATATGTCACTGCTCTCACTTATAATTCTAGTCTCTGCTTGTTTGGTGCTCATTGCAAAGGAAAATATGCAGGTTTTATACTTCCATTTCTTTACAAATGCTTTGCATAGCTTTATAAGGCTGAGCAAGACATTCAAATGAAGGGCTAATTTGTGTGTTCTAATGGCTATACATAGATTTGTTGTCTTAAATTATTTAAAATCTTCTTTGTCAACTGGAATGACCTACAGTATATAATTCATAATTGTATTAATTATGAATTGATGGGTTATTTTACTCTACTAAAATGAATTATTTAGATAACTATTCTATACTCTTCTTGAATAATCTGCTTTGCAGCAATTGTGTGCTGCATACAGAGGCAAGTTTTTATTGTGTTTTACTCTATGTTAAAAGATTTGGGATGGCAGAAGGAAGCCTTCTTGGTCCCCATCTTTGCTGACAGTCTCAGGACAGGGGTCAAGGCAAGGCAGCACTGCAGAGCCTGGGAACATCTGTGAATTCCTGCATTCCCTAGGATGTGATGAGTTGGATTAATTTGGCCCTTTGGGAAGGGGTCAGTTATGGAAATCATTGTTCAAACACAGGGCAGCACTGAGCTGGGAAGTAGCACAATGGTTGGCAGACACCATAACCTGTCTAGCTGTTGAGTTTTAATTCTGTTCTTTGCCTCCTGAATTCAGTGCAATAGGCATGAAAGATTTGTACTGAGAATTAGAAGAGAGGTTTTTCTGACTTGGGTGAGACAAGGGCCACCAGTGAGGGAGGGCAGGAAATGTGGTCAATGCATAATAGTTGGAAAAATGCAAAGGGAAGAAGAAGTGGGAGAAGTGAAGTCAGAAATGGATAGATAATTGTCCTGGGTGGAGGCAATAATGAAACATTGATCTTTTGAAATGAAGATCAGGAATCTGTAAGCCATAGGTGGGGAAGAAGTTATTATGGTCAGAGAGTCAGCTAAAGTAGGGGATACAACTCCATCTACTTGAGAGCAGGGTATAATTGCCTTGTCAGAATACCAGTCAGTAAAATAACTATACAATATTGCATTAAATTTTTTAAATAAATTGGTTGGATAGCAGACTTAAATAATGTTTTTAGCTACATCAGTGGACAAGGGAAGAGCTGTCTATGCTATTTGGACTTCTGTAAGGCCTTTGACACAGTCCTCCACATCCTTGTCTCTGAACTGGAGGGATATAGACTTGATAAGTTCAGTGGAAATGGTTGGGTGGTTGTATCCAGTGGTCAGTGGCTCCACGTCCCAGTGGGCATCAGTGACAAGTGGTGTCCCTCAGGAGTCCGTACTGGGACCAGTACATTCAGCATCTTCAGCACTGGAACAGACATTTGCAAGTGACACCAAGAAGAGTGTTACAGTTGCCCAGCCTGAAGGTGGGGATGCCACTCCTGGACAAGCTTGAGGAATGGCCCATGGGAATTTTGAGGTGTGGAACAAGGCTGAGTGCCAGTGCTACACCTGGGTCAGGGCAACTCCTGGTACCCACACAGGGTGGGGGATGAAGGGATTGAGACCAGCCCTACAGAGAGGGACCTGAGGGTGCTGGTGCATTGAAAGGTGCACATGAGGCAGCGATGTGAACTCACAGCCCAGAAATGCAACCTTTCTTTGGCTGCATCAAAAGCAGCGTGGGCAGCAGGTTGAGAGAGGGGTTTCTGCCCCTCTGCTCCTCCCTGGCACAACTTTACCTGGAGTGCTGCACCCAGCTCTGGAGTCCTCAGCATAGGAAAGATATGGACTTTTTGAAATGGGTCCAAATTCACTCCCCTCCACCTTTCTGTGTTCCAGAGAAGGGTCACAAAAGAGATCAGGGGTCCAGAGCACCTCTCCTATAAGGACAGGCTGACACTGTTGTGGTTGATTCCCCTGAAGAGAAGGCTCTAGGGAGACCCTATTGTGCCATTTCAACACTAAAGTCTTGGTTTAGGGCGGAATAGTTAATTTTCTGCCTACTAGCTGTCGCAGTGCTGTGTTTTGCATTTTGTATGGGAATAACTTTGATAACACACTGATGGTTTAGTTGCTGCTCTGTACTGTTTGTTCTAAGGACTTTTCAGTTTCTCAGGGTGTGCCATATGCAGGTGCACAAGAAGCCCATAGGGGGCATGGGCAGGACAGCTGACCCCAAGTGGCCAAAGGGATATTCTATACCACAGAATTACACCATACCATGCCCAGTATATAAACTGTGTGGAGTTGGCTGGAAGGGGTTGATCACATCTGTGTGACACTTGTTTTTCCTAGGTTTAGTTCTTCTCTCTGTGTTTATCTCCCTTTTCATTACTATTGGGTTGACACTTTTATTATTATATTTAAATTTATTTCAGTTACTGAACTGTTCTTATCTCAAACCATGGGCTTTATCTTTTTCTGATTCTCATCCCACTGTGGGGTCTGAGGGGGAATGAGTACACAGCTATGTGGTACTTAGTTGCCATCTGGGGTGAAACCACAACAAAGAGGCTTAGTAGAAGGATGGGGTTAGACATTTTAGCAGAGCCTGTTGTGATAGGATAAGGGTTAATGGTTTAAAACAGAAATGAGATAGATTCCGATTTGAGTAAAGGAGAAACTATTTTACAGTGAGGATGTGAAACATTGGCTCAGTTTGCCCTGAGAGGTGGAGGATGTCCCACTGCTGGAAACATTCCAGGCCAAGCTGGATGGGGCTCTGAGCAACTTGATCTAGTTGAAGATTTCTCTGGTTATTGTGAAGAGGACTAGATGACTTTTAAATGTTCCTCTGACCCAAACTATTGTATGATTATATGAAGATCAGTAGTGTTTTTATAACAAGATATTTATTATTTATTTTTAACTTAACATATTTGAAATCTTAAGTAATATGGCCTACATTCACCCTACCTAGCTTTAAGCATTTAACTGATGCTTTAAGTTAGGTCAAATACCAAAGTTAAATAATGAATTGGTATTTAGTAAAGCAGTCATATTCCAGCAAGTGCATAAACTCCTTAAAGTATCCAAGAAATGAATGTTTTAGCAGGAAGAATTTTCCCTCCTAGCGCATGTACTTCATTTTTATTGTCTTCCTAGGTATTCATATTCTATAAATTTGTCTATTCATTATATGAATTCTTACTGAGCGTTTCCTATTTTATAAGATTCATTGCTAAAGTTATGGCCCCATATATGTTAAATACCTACCAGCATAGAAGTTCAGCTCGTTTAGCCAGCTTTAGCTGTCAAATTCTAATTTACACAGCTTCAAAATTTAGCACACACATTTCAAGTTCCTTCTTTCCCCAGTAAAGGCCTTCAGGCAGAGAGAATACAGCAGTGGGAACATTTTATTCATTATTATTCACTCATTTTTCCTTGCATTATTCTTTTATGCTTTTCTTTTTCCACTCTAGTTCTCTTTCTCTTTTCTTACAATGGGAACTGATGAGGATTCTCCATTTTAGGGAATCATGGCATGTTTTTTCAAGGCTGACCATTCAGTGTTTAAATTAATTGGCAATGGCTTATGATCTACTTTTTCTCATTTGGGTTAAAGCAATCAGCACTGCTCAGTGTTATTATATAGGGCAAACACAGCACCATAAAAAGGACAAAAAATGCAAAGTGGCTTTAGACTGCAGGCATTAGAAGGGCAGGTTTTTCTGTGTCTACCTCAATACCTTCTAACATTTAAATCTCTCATTGTTTTGTTCTGACCTTTGGGCCACAAATTTTAAATTTGTTCTTTTAAGTTAAGTTTGCTTTAAATTTACTATTACAGTTTTCTTCTGAGTTCAAGATATTAGCTGCTTAGGAAATAAATTGTTATTAAATGTTCAATAGATATAGGATGAGTAATTAGGCTTCCCTGGAAATTAACAAAGGAAGAAAGCCCTCACTGCCACCATTTTATTAAAGACTGACCAAGGCAGAAAGGTAAGTTACCTGCTACCTTCATATTTCCAGGCTGAGGCCTTTTACACAGAACCTAAGAAACATTTGACTGCCTCAAATTTTGAAAATTTTCAGAAGAAATCTGGGAATCTTCCAATTCCATATAAAAGAGGTTTATGTACCCTCGGTCTTGCGTGGTGGTGAGCAAACTCTTCATTCAGTGACTTTGGTAGCTGAGAGCACTCAACATTTATTAGATGAAATCCTTTCTAATTATAAATGGGGAATGAGTCAGGCTGTTCCAGTCATGATAAATGAACCTGATTAAACATTTTGTGTCAAATATAGCACAGTGGAAAGGAAAGTTAGGAGTGAGTGGATTGAAGGGCTGCATAATTACCAGGAGCAGAGCTCATTCATTTCAGGAGGCAGCGCAGTGCAGCAGCGTCAGTGCTGCGAGGTTTGGGGGAGAATTACAGGAAATACAGGTTCTCCACTGGAAATCAGCCCAGAGGATGTGGATTTAGCTCTCTGGCCCCCAGACACCCTCTGAGCTCTGTGTGGGTTTGCTGTACATGCCTCAAACTTTAAAGGTGAACTGAGTGACTGCCAGTGACCAGCTCCAGCCTTTATTGGAGGGTTCATGAAACTTCTGCTGGAATTGCCAGTGAGGTGCTTATGCAGGCTTCTGAGCAAATGCCAGCTGAAGCAGATAAATAAGACAAGGAAGTTATTAATAATGAAATAAATTTAGATCTGTTCTATATTATGCCATATTTACTCGATATTTTAATTGATTTTGAATCTTAAATGTCTGATTTTATAATTGCTGATCATTATTAAGGCAATTTTAAAAATCAAAATAATTTCTTCTTGTATTTCTGCCTATGAAGGGTTGTTTGATAGTATTCCTCTTGATTAGGAAAACAAAATTGTTTGCTTTTAAGATTTGCAGGTTTTGATATATACTGTCAAATGAATAGAAGGGTAAAAGAAAGAACACGTAAGTAATGGTTTTGTGTTTTGTTGAGATTTAATAAGTAAAGGGTTTTTTCATTACCTAGACTAAAATTTATAAAGCTGCTGGACAATGTTTGCTGCACAGGACTGGAATTTTAATTCCTTGCTGGGATTGTTTGCTGTTAGGTTTTTTTGCCATAGCTACATTGCAAGTTCAAATATGCAAACTAATATTAGTATGGCCACCCTGGGAACACTGCAAAGCTGGCAGTTAGTGAATCCCATGTTTCAGATGAAATATCAATAGCGCAAAAATATTCAATCCCTCAAGGATCCATCCATGAGCTTGACTCTGCATACACCATTAAAGCTTTGAGGCTATTCAAGGGCTGCAGAATTAAACATTTGCACCAGGATCAAACATGGGAGAATGAGTGAAAGCCTCTGACATTTTGCCAGTCGTGGGCATTGCAGGAATCAGTGGCAGACTCCTGTTTCCAAGCACAGCTGCATTTCTCAGAACAAATGCAAACTTGTCATCAAATTTGTATCATGAAAATGAGGATATGACAAATCTCACCCTGGTTTTCATTTTCATTTTCAAAATGTTTTGTAGTTATTTTGTTTTGCATTAGGGTTCTTGGGGTGTAGAGTAGAAATGTCTCTCTTGTGGTTTATTAAAATCTCGCAAATTCACTAAGCTGAGAACCAATAGTACTGGAAAAATCTGGCATAGTTTGTACTGCAGAAATAATTCAGTCTTAATTTTTATGAGAAGAAATGTCAAAGAAAGATATAGAATTTTTGATTAGTTTTTTAAATTATCCATTTCTACCTCCTGATCACATTTCAAGGACACATTTTGTAATGATACCCATTCCACTACATTTCAAAGACTTTGTGTACTCATATAACAAAGAATATACTCCATGTACTTTGAGAAGGATACTATGGGTACAAGATATATTGAAGAGGAATCAGTTTACAATAGAATAAAAAAGCACACACAAAACAGCAATTTGCTTTTTCTCGTAGAGAATAAATTCAACTCTGATACTTTTGGAGAAGTTAAACAATCCAATTCCATATCTGTCTGGACATGCATGAACATTTTTATTTCAGAAATACAAGCAATAATGAAAAAATAAATGTCATACTCTGACACAGAGTTCTTCTTCAGAGCTCCATAATTTAATAATGATCTTTTTTATGCTCTGTTCATAAAGCATTTTGTATGAGCAGAATCTGTGTGCTGAGAGAGACCTTTGCTCATGAGGTGTTGTCATTACATCCTATTTAGCTGCTGAATGTGTTATTAAAAACTAATTATTTCTTCTTCATCATTAGTGATTTTTTGTTTTATTTACTGTGGATAAAGTCACCCAGAGGTTGAAAATTTGAAGATTACATTTCTTTGTTATAGTAACTCAATTAAGATCTTTCGGTTCCTGTTGCTATCTAATCATTGTCTAAAAAAATGAGAATTATTTTCTGTGTGTTGCAGTTCCCTATAACTCAAGACTGATCATGTTTGCCATATGTCCCCCACCCTTCTTGGACTTTGTCTCTTGATGTCTTCCTGGATTTAGCTCCTAAATCCCCCAAAAGTGAGAGCTCATTAAAAAAAGAGCATAATTTTAAAAAATTATGTGCAAAGCATAATCCTTAGAATATTCTGGACCATGATGGTAAACTATGGTGCCATCTGAAAATAGGAAAAAGAAGAAAGAAAGTACACTTTGTCATTAATGTCAAGTAATTATTGTTCAAAGACAAGTCAACCTTCCAGTTTATTGACAAGAGTACATTAATAAAATTGTGCTTATAAAATTAACAGGCTGTAAAAAAGAACAATGAGTGAATTAGGGAAGACAGGTCTTGTACGTAGCAGAAAAGTTAAGTGAATAGTATAAAATAGTATTTTGTGAATACCTGTGGCATAGATTATCCCCCGTTAACTTGTACATCCTTAAAGCAAAGGAAATACTCCATCTTTGCTCTTCTCAAGATTTTTTCCAGGTAATTGTGTTGGAAGAATCATGCTCCTTGAATTCTTGGCTCATCTAAGCACTGATCAGGAGTTGCTGCTGACACTTCTGAAGAATGAAATTTAATCAGAGGATTAAAAGGATTGGAAGGTGGTTTTAATTATTCAAAGAATGAGTATCTGAAATGAGTTTCCAATATACAGGTCAAAAACTTGCTAGCTTTCATCTGAAGGTTTGATCACTTGAAGTTCAGGGTTATTTGGCAGGGTGAACTCCAGCAGGAGGCAACTGGATTGAGGACATAAGCATTTTTTCTTTTGGTAGGAGTTCATCTGACTGAAGGCCTTCTCTTGAAGAAACTCTGAAGTCTTTGATAGTAGAAAAATGTTGGCATGATCCTTTCCCTGTGGCTGCCTGAGAAAACCTCCCTAGACAGAGTCAGGCTGGCACCAATGCAGCCTCAGGCTATAGGCACATTTTGGGATAAAATTCCTGCCTCCCCCCTGGAGTTCACCAAATCAAGAAAAGGCACCATTAATTATCTCAGAGGTTTATCTCTCTCAGACATGTACCATGACTGGTCTTGGACACCTCCAAACCTTTCCTGTCTCTTTGTAAAGGTCCTTTGTGGTAGCAAGGTTTTCAGACTTTTCTAGTGGATGAGATCAAGCAAGAGATTTTTCAGTAGGATTTAATGCTCTGCCTTTTGTCCTGGTAGGAAAGGTTTTTGCACTGACAAATAAATCCCATCTCCAAGAACAGCCAGAGTGGCAGAACTCTCTGCACTGTGGTACCTATTGCCTGTGGTAGCTACACCACAGTAGCTCATGTCAGAGGCGGTTTTGCAGAGCAGTGCATTTTTTCAATGGACATACCTGACTTTCTTGCCCAATTCTTGCCCAGCTTTTTTGAGTCCCCAGACCACTACCTCATTTCAGATTTGTACCTGTGCTTTGACTATATAGAGACATTTTGCAAACATATGCCCTGAAAGCTGGAAAAACTGCCAGTGATTGCATGGCTTCCTTAGTGAAAAAGATGGTGAAAAGTAACTGAGACTCCAATCAGCTGTGATTGTCAACACCTCCTTCAGTGTTGGCAACCTACTGGCAATGCTAAAACAGTCTATAATCTGGCCATGGCTCAAGAAAATATCACTCTGAACTAGTAATCTTGCCAACTGTTATCCCAGTTCTAATCTTTTCTACTTCAGTAAGGTAGCTGCCTCGATTTTACCTCAAAAACTCAAGAACCTTTTGAATATATTTTAATTAAACCAATGCATATTCTTTTAACAATTAAGGAAAAATGTACATACTTTTAGGTCTGTATCAGATTTCATCCTGGTTCATCAAGAGATTTAAAATGCTTAGAGAAGCTAGCAAACAAAGGCAAATTGAGCTGATTCTGTTATCTCTTGTTATTGAGATGAGTGTTTTTTTCCTCTTGCCAGGCATTCTTATGTCAGTGTCCCTTACCAGGTCCTGTTTTTCTGAAGTTTTCATTTATTTTAACAGAATCCTACTCTGAAATAGAAACCCAAGCAGTATTACTAGGAAAAAAGTTCATTCTTCTTAAGCAGTATTCACCTGCGAACTTGGAACCATGCTAGTTTGCCATTTTTTGTATAAATATGTGCGTGAATATGTGTGTGTGTCTGAATAATGTCTGTCTCTTTTTCTCTGTATCAGATGTGTGGACATGACTTCTGATTGTTTTGCCATTTTCTCCTTAGTTCTCATCTCTCTCCACCCTTGTATCTCAATACCTAAATGATTGCAACTTCCTCATAAAACCCATTTCTGTCATCATAATTTAAATACCTCATTGTTAAATACTTTGGTTTTGTCTTCACTGATTGAAATATGATTATTTCTGCCAGGTGTATTCAAAATCTCTAACTTTCCTTCCCTCCTGGAGTCCCTCAATGGGAAAGCATGGGGAAGGATCTCTTCATTATCCCTTTTTTTATCTGCCATGCACAGTCCTGCTGTTCTAATGTAAGTGTGAAGGCACCGTGAAGAATCTCGATGCATTCTTGATTAAAGACAACAAGGAACAATTTGATTTATGCACATCCAAATGTCATGGAATTTTGTGGGAAATGTCAGCAAAGTCAGGAAACTTGCTATCTGCTGAAAAATTCTGAGGAAGTGAGGAAACTGAGCTCTGAGAGATAGGGGTGTTTAAATTTAGGAGACATAAAATAAGATGTTTCTATCTTTGCTTTCTGCCCACAACTTTGTTAAAGGTTATAGTACCAGCAGCAATTGAAGCAGGAGCAATATTCTTGTACTGATTCCTCAGCTGCTGCTATTCAGAGTCCTACACTTTGTCTAAAAGCAGCTTAAGCTGGGATTTATGTTAATACCACCCTGTGAATGGCAGTGCCTGGGAAACCAGTGTGTGTTTCTTCTGACATGACAATTTTGAGACTAGTAATGGCTTTCAGAGCACAAAGTGGACTGAAGTACTGGTGTCACCTTCCCCTGTCTCAGCTGTATCTAAGACAGACAGTGTCCAGCTGCAGTTTTTAAAAGTCAAAAACAGAATTAATGGGAAATAAAGAAGTCTTACATTTGTCTTGAATATTTTTAAACTAGCTTTATGAGTCCCATCAGTGACTAATGTGTTGTTCTCCATAAATCAGCTTTCAGTGTATGTGGCCATGCTGCCTCCATATCATCAGAAAGATGATGTAACATCACATTGCACAGTACAAATGTCACCTAGATTGTTTCTGATGCTTTCTGTGTTGCTGTGACCACTAACAACCCTCATGCATAGAAAAAGTAATTTAGATGATGGGATTTTTTTTTTTGTTTTGTTCCAATTCAAATTGCACCAATTTGTTTTACCAGTTGGGGGTGTCACTGTGGTGTTCCCCTTAATTACCTTGCCTGGAGAAGTTGAATCACGTGCTAAAGGTCTGGTCCCTTATTGTTACATATGTGTGAACAGCTTGAAATGAATACAGACACTAAAGGATTTCACATAGCTCCTGTTTCCAAAGAAACCACTGTCCTGTTGTCTGGGCTTGTTCAAAGAGGATAGGTCAATTGTAAGAGCAGCATAAACCTTGCTGTGGTTTCGTGCTGAGAAAACAAACAAGTAAAAAACCCAAATCATGATAGAAAAGCTGATTGTAAATTGCAAAGCATTAAAATAAAATCTTTCAACACTTGGGTGGATGAATGGCTGAGAAGGCATCTCCAGGGATAAAAGCAGAAGTTTATGGGAATGTCCTCAACTTTTCTGAGTTTCTTTGATTACTTTCTTTCCTTCTTTTTTCCTTTTTATTTCCTCTACACAGCTGTTTGAATGGGACCAAGGGAAGGGGAGCTGAGACAGGGCGAGATATGTCTTGGGAACTTTAATGTTTACATGTAGCTCCTTTTTCCATACTTTCATTATGGGAGACAGCATTTTAAAAACCTTTTCTGACACATGTCTTTTTCACTGAGATTTAGATTTACATTTATCAGCATTATCTTGCTCTACCACATACAAAAAGACCTTAACCACCTAAAATCCTGGGGTTCTGATCCCTGGATTCTGCTGTTTTGCACCCAGATCAGATGGACATTTCATCCAGCCCTGCTAGCAAGGGCAGCAGTGACCAAGGCCACCCTTGAGTTGCACATTAGAAGAGCAAGACTGCTAAATAGCAGGATGCAGGCAAGGGCAAGCAAGTGTTAAAGAAATGACTGATGTCTAAAGCTTTTCCTTTACTTTGGTGTGTTTGATACAGACTGCAGTCTATACTGCAGTATTGGCTAACAGGTACTGTCATTAAGAGCTGTTCTTCATTTCAAGGCACAACTGTCAGGAAATATTAGCTCTTGTGGGGAATCAGCATGGATCAGTACATTTCTTTGCTGCCTGGGAGAAAAGAAATAAACAAGCTGTTCAACTGGGAGGCAGAGTATAAAAATCTTATTCGATCTGGATATTTATCCTGCATTCCCACTCAGTCTACCCCAGATACAGACACCCTTGTCTCCCTAGTCCACATTCACTCTTTCAGTACCGTAAGTTCTTCCAGCCCTCTGGACTGGGGTGTGATTTCCATTGCACTCTTTCCTTTCCTAGTGATGGGAAACCAATCTGAGCCTTTCCTTTTGAAGCATTTCCATTTGGGCTGAGTAATGAAATCCCTTTCAGTCTGCCTGTAGTGATGGGGTAGCACTGACAGAGCAGAAAATCCTTGAGGAGACTTTACAGAATCAGAATTTGGAGGGGACCTCTAGAGGTCATCTGATCCAAGCCCTCTGTACAAGCCAAGTTGTCCAGGACCATGGCCAGATGCCTTGGACTTCTCCAAGGATGGAAACTGTACAGCCTCCCTAGGCCACCTGTGTTAGTGCTCAAACACTGACCTGCAGCAGCTGGTCAACCCACTTCAAACCAGAATTTTTAAGGTTTTATTCTGATCACAGTTAACTGTAAATCGGCTGAAGTCAAGAAAGTGACACTTCATTTATACTGATGTTAATAAGATCAAAATTTGCCCTGAGGCTCTTGTTTGTCTTGCAGGGAATGATGTGCTCTTTAAACACCCAAAATACTGATTTGTTGTTGTTGTTGTTGTTGTTGTGCTTTAGTGGGGGGATATGGGGAAGAGAAATGTACAAGAGGTTATTACAGCAGTAATGTACCTGGAACACATATCTGAGGTTTCTTTATAACAAATATTTATTTTCTTGATATAAAAAAAGAATCTTAGCAACAGGTTCCTAACCTATTTTTCTTCTATTGAGAAACATGAGTCACTAATGGAAAGACTTAATTTATCTATAAATAAGAGTTCAAAAGTTGTTTTCAAGTCATCATTTATTATCTTAGTTTTGCAGGGGGAAAAACAACCAAACACCAAACTAACAAAAAACGGAATATCCAAAGTTTCTGTAATAATTGAGTGGAAACTTTTTTATTGAGAAATAAAATAATTTGGAGAGGCGTATTCTTTCCTGATTTGTTTTGGTTGGCTAGATGAATGGCCTAGCAATTATGAAATTGTTGTACTGCTAATCAATTTCCTTATCAGACTTTTCTCTTGAGAATAATCTCATGTCCTTGGTGACATTTGCAAAGTACAAAGGAGTGCACTGAAGATGAGTAACATTCTATACTGGTATGAAAATTACAATATGCCAAGTAATACAAGTTGTATATTTTACTTGGTGTAAGTGGTATCTCAGACCTTGATGCTTCAGGCTTTCACTAAATACTCAGAAATCTTTTTATGAGGTATTTGGTTTGTATCTAGATGCTTTATCAACACTAATTTGCACTTTCAAGAATCTAATTATCATAAATAAAATACAGCATTATGGTAGAGCACTGAAAGTTTATCTCACCCATACCATCTTTCATACTGCATGCTTCTGCAATCTTCTACTCTGTTATTTCTGTTGCTATTTTTCATATAGTTTTCCTCCTATTTTAGCATTCAGCTCTTTACCGAGATTTGCTTTTATCACTATTCCAAACAATTTGTCCAAGACAAAGTTGTATTCAGAAGAGAGAATCTTCTGAAAAAAAACCCCATATGGGCACTTCCATGTGCCAATAGATCTACCTAGAATGAAATTATTCCTTCTTTTAAGGTATATTGCATTTTTTATTCTATGTTTTTTTTTAACAATAGAAAGATACTTTCCAATGATGTTTTAATAGATCATGCTAAGTATTTCCTATCAACTTAGTAACATAATTAAATCAGTGATCCTAATGCAGTACATGTCATCTATTTTTGAATTCCCCTTTTGAATGTTATCCACAAAGGATTTCTAAAATTTGCTTAAAGTAGATATTATACCTATTTTAAAAACTTTGATCCTTGCCAAGTTCACACAGTTACTTGATCCTGTGCTTAGTAACAAATAATATACTATTTGTTGTTCACATTGCAAGGCTGAATTCTGTCAACCCATAAATTCATTTTTATCCCCCTGCATTTGGGCTGAAACAATGGAAGACAATCTGAATATATTGGCTGTATGACAGTCCCCCAAAATAAACCTTAGCTGCTTCAAGAAATATTCCTGAAAACCTGTCACTGCTAATATTTCCTCTCATCCTTAAGATTTAGGTTCTGTCCTTAGCTTATTTAGATTTAATATTTAAACCACTGCGTGGTGAACTGGGAAACCAATTTTCCCTGGAAAAGCTGAAGTACTAAATACAGCAAGAGGCACTACTGAAGCCTGCAAGGGTGTGTGTGGGTTTTTTGTTTGTTTTGGTTTTGTTTTGGGTTTTTTTTGGAAGGGGAGGGTGGGTTTAGGGTTTGTTTTCTTTTTGGTTTTTTGGGGGGTGGGTGGGTTTTTTGGGTTTTTTCTTTGTTTGTTTGTTTGTTGTTTTGGTGGTAAAAATGAGAACAGGAAGTTCTCTCTCTGAAGATCTCTGTAAGAGGTTGAGGACTGGAGTGAAAGGCAGGTATGAAAGTGTCATTTCTTCCTAGAAAACTTGTAAGTGATAGAATTTACATTAACAGGCACATTATTTTCCAGGACCCTTTCCTTTCTTCCTCCCTTCCATTTGTCTATATTGTGGATCAGTAAGGCCATAGGATTTTTCTCCTAGAGTGCTCTCCTTGGTTCTGGAGTGGTGGGCAGGAGGACAGGTGCTTGGGAGTCTCACTACACCCCCATCAGACTCCCCCAGGAGAAATCCTGAATCTTAACTTCTTCCTGAGTGGACCTCAGAGAAGAACAGCTGGAGGGACAAAGTGCACAAGCACATTTCTCTCTTCCATAAGTTCATTTCTCAACTGATTTACCTGACAAAGATTCCATAAAGTTTTAACATTCTGTTTAATTGCAAGGTTCAGCAGCACAATCTTATGTTTATTTTTCACAGCCCACCATAATAAGCCCTATCCAGTTCAGGAAAGTCTTTCTGAAAAAACAGCTTCTAAACAGTCCTTGAAGAACATCTGCAGAGTCAGGACAGCTTTTTGTTGAAAACAAAGACACCTTGGAGTTATTTTGGCTGGATGGTTCCCTTTCAGGCTGATGTACTGTAGGATGCAGTGTGGCAGATGACAATTTAGGGCACAGGCTTTCTGAGCAGAACAGAAGCCACTCATTTGCAGTTGAAATACATTTTTTTCAGAAATATGCTCACTAAAACCAAAATTATTTAAGACTATGGTTCAAACCAGTAATTTAGTATGTCCAGTTGTAACAGTCCATATTTTAATTCATTCTGTATGAGAAGAATCTAATGAAATGACACTACAATATCAGTAAAAAAGGGATCTAAGTCCAAGTGTCACATGCTTATTTGTTCAGTTGAAATGAAGTTATCAGCAAGGATAAATTTTCCTATCAAACAGCAACCTTCCTTCACTGACTTCACTGACTTCAAGGAGAGTTTAATGAGAATTTTTTTTTTTTTTTTTTTTTTTTTTTTTTTTTTGAGAAAAGAGAGAAAAATTCAAGTTTCCTTTTAAGCTCGTGATACTTTTTAGTCACTCTACACTGTTTATTCTATATTGATTTCTTAATAACATTCTTTGAAAAAGATGTCTATTTCAGGAGTTACTTACTCCCTCCTATACCAGAATTGTTTAGAGATGCCCACACACATCAGAATATTATTATACTTACAGTAGTTGCTCTGAAATGTACATATATTCAGAGAGAAAATTCCTACTTTTTTTTTTAGGAAATAAAATGAGTGCGGTCAGATAGGGACAGAGACAGAGAGCAGAAATTCTTCAATGCAATATGAAGGTTAAAAGTGCAGCAGTTTTGGTCACAATGGAATATGGATAATGTCCAGCTTTAGCATGTCCTTACTAACAACAATGAACTCCAGTTCTGCCCCTTTTGTCACCAAACAGTCGACAACCCGTGAAGAATTTTTGCCAATTGATTGTCTTTGGACTTACTTCAAGCAGAATATTACAGAAGTTCCTATAGAAAGCAGACTGAATGTTCATGAGTTTATTCAGTTTAATCTGAATGGAAGGATAAACAAAATAGGTCTGCAGTTAAACACTAATTTTGAATAGGGAAGACTGAGAGATTAAGAAAACTAATTTGTCAAGTCAACTGGAATGAAGAGCTAAGAATTTTAATGTAGACAAGACCTGAAATGTAGAGGAACATGCAAAAACTATGAGCAAATTTTGAAAAGAAATAATAATTAGGGATATTATATATATCTCAGGAAAAAAAAGCATTTAATATGGTGTCACGTAGGAAATTATTAGGTAAATCAGAAAATGAGAATTAATAAAAGCATTGTGGGGTAGTGGACCATAAAGGAATCTAGCTAACAGCAGGCTTTGCTCAAAGGCCACTATTGGTCTGAAAGAGATTTTATAAATAGAACTAACAAGGACCATTATTAGAACAAATTGTATGTAATGATTTCTTCTGTGGTGTTAGTGTAAAATACAGAATATAGATGAATTTTCAGTACAAAGGATGAATGGAATATCATAGAAGAGTACAAGTAAAATGAAACCTATGAATGTTTTATTAAAAAAAAAAAACCTCATAGCTTTGCACTAAATATTTCTGCTGTAATTTGGAGACTCCTCAACATGAAATGTTGATGGAGATAAAACAGCGTGGATTAAACAGCACAGACTAATTAAACTGATGTGACCATGTCTAGAGTTTTATGCATAGTTGTGGCAATGAATATTTGAGAATACAAATCGGAATTGTGTTAGGAACAGAAAAGGATATTGTTCTACCAGTCGTAATGAGAATCTGTTTCATGACAGGAAAGACAAAGAGCTTGATACAAAGAAAAATTGTGTGTTGATAAATGATCACTTTGTTCCAAGGTGCAAACATAAAGGTGGTAAAAGGTACTTTACTGAAAGTGCAATCTTGGCACAAGGATAAATGGGAATAAATTGGCCATGAACAGATGTTGGCTGAAAATTGGAAAATGTGCCTTATTACTCAAAGGTGCCTGACCAGTTTTTCTGAGGGAAGTGTAAGGGTGAAATCTTAGTTTGAAATGAAGCTGGTAGAATTAGGAAAGTGAAAATAGGGCCTGTCTTCCAGGAAGAGGGGTGTGAATTTGGTAACTCAGACATTTCTCTTGTTTAACATATGCAGCCATAAATGCAGATAAATATTGTCTGCCTTGATTGTATGCCTTGCCAGTGTTTTTATTCCAAATTGCTGTGAACTTGGCAAAGCAGAAGCGTTAAATTATTCCTAAAATTATTTATGCATAGTAGCTATATAATGCATAGGTTTTTAAAGTATTCTGTTGACATGTCTGACATTCCAACAGTTTCCCAAACACATTAGCTTGCTCAAGGTTATACGAGATGCCAGTGGCAAAGATCACACTGGGGGTCCATTAGACAGAAATGGCAATTTTTAGTTGTAAACCCTAAAGTACAGTGTCATTACTTTTCCAGAACAGAGTATGAATGGTTATGAAAGATGTTGGCATGAACTCTTCTTTCCTAATTATGGGTTCTTCAAAACAAGATTATTTCACTTACAGTCCTTTTGTTCATTCTGTATCAGCATCACCCAAGCATTGCTCATTGCTATGCTTAGAAGGTAAGACTAAAGAGTCTGTGGATAGGTAAGCAGGCAACACTAATTCCAAATAGTAATAAAATTATAGGTATGTAAACCCAAGATGATCTCATTAAAGTAATAAACTCAGAAAGATATTGAAGACCAGATGGAACTCCAAATAGGAAAATCTATAATGGGACATAAGGATGCAAATTACCCAGATCAGAGTTTTTCCACATTTGAATGTAGTTCCTTATGTCATAAAAAGATATATACATAAAATACAATCTGGTAAAGTATTTGTATTGAAATCACAATTTCTAAATAGATATACTTTGAAGGCTTCTGAATTAATGAATATGTATGGAAATGTTTTCTTTCATGCAAAGATTCAGTGGAAAATGTCAAACTTTGTATGGTGTGTGGAATCAAAATTTTCACATTTAACATGTCCCCAGCTTCTCAGAGGCTCTATACATATTTACGTGTATGCACTTGAAAGTATTTTGCTGAACAGTTCATCTATAGAATATTAAAGAACTTATGGATAACTGCAGATCAATTGGATATTTCTTGTTTAGTCAGTGTCCATTATTCTCCCTTTATCTGTCTCTATCGAGCTTTGGTAGTAGAAACCATGCCAAAAGGATATGATCTGGCCAGAATCTGGGCAGTGAAGTGCAGAAAGAGCCATCATACTGGTTTTAGAAATCCATCTGTTCTTCTTATGCAAATAATATTGCAGTACTGGAAAAACTGGCTGCTTTGAACATCCCTTTACGACTATCATAGATCTTGCTTAATTAGTATTTTAGGATGACTATCAGAACATTTCAGTGTTAGAAAACGTCCTGTATATCTCTCCCCAAAGGCTTGTAGTGTCTTTCTGTCAAATTTGAGACTTGTGTCCTACAGCCATATAGACAGTCCCTCTCCAGCAGTCCATTCTGGCTTGGTGGGGTTTTGTTTGTCTTTTCTGTGGAAAACACATTTGGTGTGGAAAATGATAATGCATACTGGAGAATGGAGTTAGTGGATTAGGATGTCTGTGTGGGAGCCATTATTGTCTCTGAATAAGTTTCTATCATATACAGACAATATGTAAGAACAAGGCACAAGGAGGTGTTTGCTGGGCTTTAACCATTTGTATCCCCAGAATCAATGGAGGGGTGTGTGCAGCTCCACTCTTACCTGCAGTGAATCAAAGGAAATAAGAAACAAGCACAGTGAAGTTGTGAGTTCACTAGCTGGACACTGTGTGTGGCACCATCCTGTGGAGGGCTCCAGGGGGGAAAGCAGGCATTGTTCATATTGTGTGTTTTTTTAATAAAATATTATTAACTTCTGACAGTGCAATGCTTGGCACTTGTTTCAGTTGTTAGTAGCACTGAAAAATGGATCATTTAACAATGGCCCAAGTTCTTGCAGTATGGTAACACTTCGACTTTGTTTCTCAGACATGCTGGCTAGTCCTGGCCTGGAGATCACCCTCACTAGCACTTTTGCAGCAAAAGGGCAATAAATGATGTAGCAGAGAAATGTCAGGTGCAAATCATTTAATGCTTCTTCCCTTCTGCTACTTCTTTCCCTTAGTAACTAGTTTTAAAGAAGACTCCTGTGGGGGGTTGGTACAAGGCAAAACAGAGCAGCTGGTGAACCCCCAACAGCAGAACAATGCTCGTAGTCCTTTTGCATTAATTGATCTTAAGTCACTCTTTAAACTACATTGCTTTACACCTAGGTCATTTTTTTGCTTTACACCTTGGTTGTCAGTCAGTTTGGAAATCGTGGTAGCAACTAGAGGTTTTGCAATCAGTTTGATCTGTTCAGCTTGATCTGTTTCTGTAATCTGATCTTGTTCTAATGATAGGCAGGTGAGCTTCTTAGTAAAAAAATAGTGAGACCACATGAAAAGGTTTGGTAATATATTTCTTAATTGTTTGGGGACTGGAGAGCATAATGGCAATTGACATGAATATTTGGGATTATTATTCTGGGTGGCAAATGTTCAAAAGCACCTTTAGGCCCCACTTCAAATGTTAAGTCAGAAGGTACAAACCAGCTCCATCACAAAGCTCACAGCAGACAGGCAGTGTGTATTTTGTGTGTATTTTGGACACTGCTGACCGTGTTACAGTAGGGTTACTTTTAGAAAGCAGTCAGCATGTGACATGGATTGCATTCAATAATGAACTGCCAGATTCTGACCTCACCCTGCTTTCACTCCAGCAGGAAACTCCAGTGGAGTTAGAGTAAGTCAATGAGCCTGTTTGAAATTAACACCGGAGGATATTAATTTGGAATCTTGCCCATGCCTGTGTGGTATCTTCTGAAGCAATGTTTCTATTCCAGCAGCTCTCTGAAGTTGGTATTCTTCTGGTCATGGGGGTTAGAAGATTACCCTAACTTTATTTGGACAAAAAAGTAGCTATCCAGTAAAAATAGAATATTGACTAACAATAGCATTTCATCCATTTTCAAATTTCACATGGTGGACTCTTAGCTTAAGCCATGAGTGATTCTGAATTGTATTTCAGGTTCTAAACATAGAAATACTAATGTCAGCATGGGGCATGATATATAATCAGCAGCAAAATAATTAAAAGCAATATAGAGACTAGTTTTTGTGAAAGTATGGACTAGACAAAAACACTAATATATACAAGTTGTTAACTCCAAAAATGGTGAAAGATTAATTTCATGAACTACATTGAATAAGGAATTTTAGTTTGTTATTTCACCTGCGTTTTCCAGACAAAACAGATGGTCAAATATATATATCTTTACCCTGGAATCCCATGCCCATTTAGGCAAATGTGACTTTATCCTATTTGTCATTACTATTCATAAATTTAGATTATGAGGAAAGATTGATAATTCTCCTCATGTAACAAAAATGAAGATCTTTCCATTTCAAAGGTTAAAAGCAGAAGTACTGTGGATTTATTTCTTAAATGCCATTTAAAAAAAATATTTTTCACAGTTTGTGAACTCAAATTATTTTGTTAGTTGGGAGTGGTGAAGCCTGAGAAGAGGCAGGGTGGTATCTGATGGTGTGAGGTCCCCAATAAACAAAGCTCTTCTCTGTACAAACACCTTGTGGTGCAGACTCATCAGGGTATTGATTCTCCTGGGAGAGAGAACCATGCCTGAGATGAAGTTGTGAGAGGTAGTCACTTTTCAGGACTCAAAAAAGCATGTTGAACATTTAAAGAGTGAAAAGCTTTTCTTTATACCTTTGTGAGTATTTCAGTGCGGAATCATAGCACACGAATTCATATTTGCCATCAAGGATGTAAGTGGGTATTTTAGACCACATGTCATTTATTTGCAGAATTAAACTTCCCTAGGAGTCACTGGTGAGCAGTTCAGAACAGATTTAGCCTTACAAGGAGGTTTTAAATACTGCTTTAAACCAGTTTCTTTATTCTCTATTTCTTTCTCCATTTACCTTCAGAATCCATTTACAGAACATGTAGACAAAACTATTATTTTCTGTCTTTAAAAAATAAATAGAGCTGGGATAATTGAACTAATTGTTTGGGTTGTGTGTAATAGCTCTTGAGAAGGCATTCATCTAAGTATTGTACTAGGATTTCATACTTCCTTGCTGAACCACAGTCCACTGGATACATGGAAAGAAACTTATAAACAAAGTCAAGATATGAAAATATATATCTAATTTCACTTGTATGTATCCAGTCTCTCAATTTTATATGGCTGTTCTGGCATGTAAAATGACGAACTCAATCGAAGTGTGTAGAATATATCTTGTCTTCTTAGTTTCTACACACCCCAGTGTGATGATCTTCTGTTTCCCCTGAGTGAAGAGTAACAAAATGCTCAGGGTTTTCTCTGACACCTGCCAGGTGTGATGTCAAACTTACTGTGTGACTGGATGTAGCAGAGGTGTAAGGTCCTAGTTCCCCAAAGTTTGAATTGAATCATTTTTTCTGAAAATATAGGATTTGTGGGGTGAGGACAGGCTTTCCTGAAATAGTTCAGAAAACCTGTATCTTCCTTTAATAATAATGTTGATATTTCTTCCCTGTGTAAGATTTTTTTTTTAATATCTAAGGTCAGACTGAAGGTGGAAATAAGAATGAGGGGTTCTAGAATAGAATATATTGATTCAGTTTTACTTTCTCAAATGATGCCACATCAGGATCAGTAATTCTGTCCCTTTCTCCCTTCTCCAAACCATGGAAAAGTCTAATAATTGCACAGATTTTAGACTGCTTAGAATGGTTGACCTTTAAGCAGAAAATTATTTTCTGTCCTAGTTAGAGAGAAGATTTTACTTTGCTGTGATAATTAAGGGAGTTGGGGTATTAAAGTAAGTTTAAAGTATATTCATGGGAATGAAATGCATTATTATTAGAATTTAATCATGATGCACGAGTGTGATTGGGAAATTTCATATGTGGGGAGGAAATAAATGTCACTCATCAGTACTGAGCACACCAATGGCTTAAGTTAACCCCTCTTCTTCTCACTGCAGCAGGAACACCCAGCATGTCTTGCATGTCATCCAAGCACTGGCAGTTTTCATCTTAAAGCTGTTAATTTCTTAAGATGAGCTAGCTCTGCCCCTTGAAACCATGAAAGCAGAACCTGTTGGATACATTGCACACAATTTCATCTTTTACCCTTGTTATTCAAGGAGAAGCAATGGCATTTGGGAAATAAGAAACAGAAGTGAACAAGTAACATCAACTCAAAGTTAAAATTAAGTAACTCAATTAGTTCCTAGAGCTTTGAATTGATCTATCTCCTGCCTTTCCCTCAAGACTGTCAGAAATTACTAAAGTGCCTAGCAATGTTATTGAATAGAAAAAGATACTTTGAAATTATAGGAAAAATGGTGAGGGTGGATTTGGTTTAGTTTGGTTTGATTTTATTAGTCTGAAATATTTGACATATTTGATACTTAAGATGTTTTACACAGGCAATGGCAGTCCTTGTCATGCATGCTTGTTGGCTCCTCTGTTGGATCTTTTTCTGATTAAGTCCATTTGCTGCAAATTTTCCCAGACCCACTCTTCATTGATTTGCAGACTAGAAGTGGTCATTTCAAGCATCCATCATGTCTGACTACATGACACAAAACCCAGACTTCTACAAGTGTTTCTTGCCTTAACCTCTCATCTTCTCATAGGCATTACACCCTAAATTCATTTTAAGGGCTTCATATCAGAGAAATCTTCCACTCTGGAACTTGGCCTCTCTGCCCTGGATTTTTGATTTTTCACCCTTGAAGTATATTTAAATTAATGCTGCACATTTACTGATTTTTGCCAATTTCAGTTATAAGAAATATACTAAGCTAATTTGTCACAAAAAATGGCAGTAGGGGAGCAATACTGAAGTGAGTTGTTTCATGAAGAAAAAAGTCTGTTAGAGCCTATTGAAGACAGAAATCAGTTATGTGATGCCATCTGACTCTTTTCCTGTAATACTAGGGTATTTAAATTTTCATTCAAGTCTACTGAAATTGATGTAAAGGTGATAAATCATTGAATGAAGCTCTCAGTTATTAGTTGAAGCCCTAAAGCAAGACCTCAGAAGCCTGCAGATTGTGAGGTACATGTACCCTGGCTTTTTGTATGCTAAACTGCTCCTGCCTATGCAGTTGTATTTTATTAGCACCTGGCTGAGCTTTCAAGCTTTGTTTTTGGTATTTTTCTCCAGAATAACTGTAACCTCACCTGGCTGACTGTCCCCAAAGTTGCTCAAAGACCACAGAAGAGATTGCTGGAGTGACACTGTTTCAGATGGCAGTAACACCAACCAAATAATGTGCTCAGATCTGCAGGCTGAGCCAAAGATTTCACCCCAGATTTGGATACTTCCCTCCTTCAGTCCTCCAGTTTCACCCAGAACAAACTAGTGAAAGAACCAACAACCCACAAAATAAAAACCAGAGACTGCAAGAAAGGAATAGGTCCAGCAGAGGTTCTCCAAAACTTCTATAACTTTCCTTTTGCAAACAGTTTTGCTGTTTTCAGTCTATGATTCTTGTGGTTTGAAGATTTTAATCAATAATCCTTACGGTTTTCAGCCTGGCTGAGTCAGACCAAGGTAGTGCTACAGCTGTGATAGACACCTCAGCCTACCTGATTAGTCCCTGTAATACCAGATTATTTATGCATTGGTTTGTAGATTCTGAAATTATTCATCCCTGCAGTGTACATAGGAGGTCTGTAACTTTTGATCAACTTGTATTCAAAACTTCTTTCACATGGGACTTTATAAACCATAAAATTGCTTTTCACTTTACTGCTTAGAAAAAATATTGTGAAAAAAAGGAAAAAAAAGTTTTTAACTGTGTTGGGAAAATTATGTAACTTTTTAAAAAACAGAATGCTGTCCTTGGAAATGCTGTTAACACATTCAGAGAAATTCAGAAAGCCACACAATAATTATATTTAAAATCTTTAGCTCTTCATCAAATTTGCTCAGACACTTCTCCTTAGAAAGGCAATCAAAACACATTCTTTAGTAGGGCTTCTGAAGCTGTCTTGGACATTGCAGGTCTCACTTTGGCAGTTCTCAAACATGCTGGACAGCAAAGAGAAAAATGGTGCAGCAAACTTGGAAAAGAGGTTGGAATGGATTTTTCTTTTTGTGCTTTCTTGTCCTTATCCTTCCTGACTTTCTTTGCTCTGCTTTCCCCTTTTTCTCCTTTTTCTTTCATCCCTTCTTTTTCTTTCCATTTCTCTCACTTGCACTATCTCTTTTGCTTTCTCTTTTTCTATGTTGGTTGGTTGGGTGGTTGGTCGGTTTTAGCTGTGCTATGGCTTAGTTCTGTGTAGAAAAATTCCTCTTTGAAACTAGACATTTATGAAATGACAAGGAAAGCTTTTAGCCTAAAAGGGAAAAAAAATCAACAGTTTTAACTGAAATATTTGAAGGATTCTATTCCAAAATTATGTTTATACTGAAAGGAAAACAAAATTTAATCACAGTGATATTTTTTAAAACTATTATAAGCTTAGAAGGCAAAATTGCATATTTAATTTTGATTAACACTCGATCCACACAATGTTAAAATTGATAACTTTACATTTAATTTTCAAATTCACTCATGAAAAGTAAATTTGTTTTCATAGCTCTAATCAGAATTCTAACTATCTGTTCTTCCTTTCTCAGCTTCCCATCCTTCCTTTCCTCCCTCAGAGGAGCGCTATCAGAGAACAGTGCTACAATTCTGTTATACATCAACTGGTCTTTAACATTTTTTGTTGCTGGCTCTGTGTGCTCTGTTACGTTTCCAATTACAAAAAAAAAATATGACTTTTAATCCAAAATCCGAAGGTCACTAATTAGCTCATTTCTGTTCCATAACAAGAGAAACAATGTTAACTTCTGTAGCATCTAAGCTGAATATAAATGCCTCATTAATCTTAGACATGTGAAAGCAAGTATCCGAGGATGGATGTCAGTGTAGAAAAATAGCCCTGGAGAGGAAGACAAAGAAAGATCAGACAGTGTTTATTACCATAAAGACATTCTTATATGCTCCATAGACTAAGTGATATCAGGGCACAATGCAAGGTTTCAAGGAAGTAAAGAAATTCTTTTGAGAAAAACATTGTTTGTAAACAGTGAAGTTGATTTCAGGTTCAAGAATTCCTGCCTAAGCCGTGCCAGAAGCTCTCCCAGAGCAATACTCTCATTAGTTTTTAAAGAAAGTGGTAGTGGTTAATATCCTCAGTCAACAGAAAGCTTCCTTCAGGAGCAGGGCACTTCCTCTTTGTTGCCATGTATTTTATTGCTCTCTTCTCCTGGGCTTTTTGGGAATGCATTAGGAAGCCTGTTCAGAGTCCTGCTGGACTCAAAGCAGGGCCCTGAATCAGGATCTGTGCAAACACCAAGCTGCCTCCCATCTGCTGGAGGCAATCTGCAGGTGGTACAGTGTTCATTTAAGAGAATTAAACTAATCAATGGATCATTTGGATTTTACATAATCACGTATACGTTGATTAAACACATACGAGATTAAAACACATTCATTAAAACTGGGAGCTAATTATTTGTTAGTGCTAGTGCACAGCACGTCACAGAAGTTTTCATATGTAGAACTATAGATACTGATATTATCATTCATTCCAGTTGGACTGAATAGTCAAACTTGAAGGGTTTGGGAATATTTGGGAATATTTCAATAACAAATATACAACATTAAGTACATAATATTATAATGCATAAGCCAAAGTAAATAAGGATGAAATAATAAAATGCCTCATTTCCACACATTTGTTAAAATTTCTTAAATTGACATGTTCTGACAATGCATTTTGATTATTTTGAAGCTGCCTTTCCAGTTGAAGAATCTTCCACTATAGTAATTAAGAGTCTCTTAGTTTTCTAGTTAAAATACTCTAGAGAATGGTTTATTCTTTCAAAGTGTTCCTTTTCAAAGAAAAGCAAAACAAACCCCCCAAAAGCTAACAAACAAACAAACAAAACCAGCAAAAAATCCCACTACCATTTCCTTTAAAAAAAGGTTTGTCTCTATTAAATCTAACTTGGGCTAAGTAATTCTTTGATGAAATCAGGAAGACTTCCTAATGGCTCTTAGTAAAAAAAAACCAAAATAAAGCAAACAAACCCCCAAACAAATCACCAAAAACACAAAAAAAACAAAACCAAAACATAACAACTTCCCTTATCAACATCCTTCCAGAAATATTATGGGGAGCATGTGAGAAACTTCAGACTGGAGAGATCTGTGATTGAGATTTTTTTTTAAAGAAAATTTTGAACATAATCTTAAGACCTTTATATTCTTTATTCAATCATCTGGCTATAAAACAATTTGCCATTCACATGCTAGTGGCTGTAGCTGTGAAAATTTGCAGACTAGGATATCTTGACCTACAATTACTCATGTTTATTTTCTAAACAGAGAACTAGAAATATTGAAAATAAATGAAACTGAATACCACCACTTAAACTGAAGGAACCTTATTTCTTCACTGGTTTAACTAATTTTTCACTCTGTTCCCTGAATGGAACTTCAAGAGACAATAGTAATATTTTCTTTTCCCTTATTAGTGTTCCTGGGAAAATCTCACAGAGGAGATTAAAATATGATTTCTGCAATATTAACAGACAGTGCTGTGTCTCAGTGCTACCTTTGTTGTTTGTGGGAAAGTTTTATTTGATCATTGGAAGTTTAATTTGAAGGATCATAATTTGGATTTAAGAGGACTAACCTGTTAATAGGAGACTATACTAGAAAGATGCATGAAATAACTTAAAAATTAAAGTTTCTTTTATTCCAGTTGTATTTTTGCTTCCACAAAAGGACATATAGTGTGTTAGAAGAGACAGTAGTCTCAAATTCTATTTTAATAGCAAAGCGTAATATGACAGTTGCTTAAATGAAATTGAGGAAATATTTTAAAAAAAAATTTAAAAATAATAATTTTTTTTAAAAAAATTAAAAAAAAAAAGAAGGAGCCTGTGGCCTCCTATATAAACAATAGCCTTTGTCTGTTACATCATCACATTGTAATTAGATTTATTATGGCTGCATGCCCCTGGTTTGAGTAAGTGGAATATGTGATGTGAGTTTAATTGGCTTATTTGTCGTGCTGAGTTCACCAGGGCATTAGAGCCCGCCTGGTCCTGCTGCTATTAGAAATATCTCTTGTTAAAAAAATCAGCCATTCCACCACAATCTTTCAGAAATATTCCAGTGCAGCCAATGCCAGCATTTTTTCAATTAGACTTAACCCATCAAGGAAGTAGCTGTTACCTCCTGCTCTGCCCCCACTTCTCATCACATTTGAGAAATCTCTGTCCTTCCAGTTCCGGTGCAAAACCCGCTCATCAAAAGCACAAATTCTCTTTTTATTTCTGCCACAGGCCTCAGACTATTTCTAGCTGCTCAGAGAACGAATAACACTGGGCTTCATCTGTCTGTGTCTTGATATAGCAGTTCTGTGAATAGAAGGAATAGATCTTAACCCATTTGGAGACTGCTGAATGAGATGTAGAGTAAGAGCATAGTTTGTAATTAATGTTATGGATACTCAGAAATGATCATATGGAGTAATGGAATAATAGAATTGCCCGTATTTTAGGTCTTCCAGCCTGTACATTATTCCAAGCATATCAAGGTGATTTTTTTCTAAGGAATTAGAATCTACAAGTGGATGGACTGAATTTGTTTCTCTTTTTCATCTACTTATAAAAAACAGTTGTGAGGTCTATTTTAATGTCACTAAAAATATGGATCAAACCTAAATGGAATTTAAATGAAAACAGGTAAAAATAGGGGCAAATTAATTTAAACATAATCCAAAGAAAATGTTCATATCCAGTGCAAGATCTTACGGAGACTGAAACCAGCTGATAAATTTTATGATTTTCTGTGAGGGAGCTGTTACTATTAATACCAGGTATTCACTGCATTTCTGTGTAGACGTTTTACAAAGTTCTCCTATTTCTATTACATCATCTGTGGATTTTTTTTTCACAAATAGATTTTGTGAAATCAAATTAAAAGTGTGCATTCATATATTTAATCTCTAACTTATTAGTAAATTAAAAGTGTGAATTAATATATTTAATCTCTAAATTATTAGTAAAAAAACCCGAGTTTTTAGTAAACACAGCCTTGCTCTTTAGACAGAGAATTGATGGCAATTTTCTAGTTGCAGCCTCAATTTGTATTGTATATGGATTTTTGATTGTCTTGTTATCTTAGAGCGGAGGGTGACCTTGCATTTCAATCATCCTACAATAATTAACAAATAAAATAAATGACATTCGAGTATTTGTCAGAATCTGTGAGTAATCTAGACTGAGCTATGGTCTGACATCCTGTCTGGTCAGATGAGATCATTTGAGTTGTCATTGTGCATCCTGAGTTGAAATTTCCCTTTTGTTTGGAATCAGTAGGCTTGCATGGATGGTAAAGTCCTGTCTGCGCCCTTAGGACATCCATTATATTGAGGACTTCAAAAAACAAACAGAAGTTAAATCTTGGTTTTGCCAGGTTACTCCATGATTGTGCAACAGTTCTCTTTGTTTCCTCTTCCCTTTTTTAGGAAGAGAATTCATTTGTGGTGTTGATGAGCTCTAGACTAGCTGGGCTTTTTGTTGAAGGATTTATAAAAATAGATCCACGTCTGTGGAAGAGATAAGTTTGAAAATGCCATCCAAATCAATTAGTTAAATAAGCCCACAAAGTAACATGCAGAGGTCTTTATTTTATAGACTCTCTAAAAGGCACATAAATCAAGCCATGAAATAAAATGCAGTAATAAGTATAACCTGTTAAAAATACTCTCCTTTGCATACAACTCTTTTTATTATGATCTTGATGAAGAGTATTTGTTGGATTTTTTTCAAAAATATACTTCAGATATTTTTAAATATACTTTAAATATACTTCAAAAATATAGTGTAAATCAAGATCTTTGGTTTATGATGGTTTGCAGTTTTCCCTTGTCTACTTTGTGGGTGGTATGGTATGATATTTGCTTCCAAAAATACAAAATTTAGTAATAGAAATATCCTACTCTTTGCTATAGAAGGAGAGTCAATTATGTATGAAACTTCAATTGCTGTTACATGGTTTATGGTTTTGGGAAAAAGGTGAATTATGCTTTAAATGAAAGAGAAATGTGTGCATAAACGGCACTTTTTTTTTTTTTCTTGAGCTCTATGATTTTAAGACTTAAGAAATTGAGTATTAAAAACAAGTTATCTATGGTGCAATCAGAATGGTAAAGTCTGTTTTAAATTACTCTGCTAAGTGTTACAAACTGCGTCTTAATCTTCAACTGCTGAAATCATGGGAACTTTATCATGATTTGTCATTGTCTTCAGTCGTATGGAATAAAGGAAGAAGAAGAGGGTGAAGGAGTATAAACTAGAAAAGATTTATATAAAAGAATGGATTTGAAAAGTAGGAACTCACAAGGATGGTTATAGATCTTGCCATGTTCACTGGAGGAAAATGGAGAGGAGAAGCATAAAAATTATCTACCAATATATAAAAATACCATAAAAAGCGATGGATTATTTTTCTTATTTAATAAACACATAACTAGGAATTACAGGCTTAGTCTTTTAAGCTTAAATGGTAGAAATAAACTTTATATAGAACACAATTATACAATAAAATATTCTGCCAATGGATTGTGCAATTATTGGTACAGAAGGTATTTAGAGCTGAGCCTTGTAATACGTGTGTTGAAGAAACTTTGTCATGACAAGACATGTCCAGCTTTGAAAATTCCAAGTAGAGGAGCACAAATCTAGGCACAGGAAAAAGCTGTAAAAGAGTCCTGCAGGCTCCAGCAGGGCTCAGAGAGCAGTCCCAGAGCCCAGAGTTCACCTTGCAGTCTCACTGAGCTGCTGGGTGATCTCCTTCTGCACAGGAGGATTGATGGGATTTTCTTCCTGCCTACGTTCCAGCTATTAGACCTAGACATTTTAAGGTGTCTTAAGTTGTGGGATAAAGAGGATAAAATATAGAAAGACAGAGAAGAGAGGTGAGTCTATATGCAGGGTGTGTGTTTGCACCTGCATTCATTCCCTGAATTGCTATAGTCTCAACTTTTCCTTCTTTGAGAATAAAACCTAAAGATGTACGTGCACCTGTTTGGGAAAAAGTGGTTTTGAAGGTTTTTGTTGTCATGTCTCCTGGTGAGGTCTGCAGATGCAGTCTGTAATTAATGTAAAATATTGTCAGGAGTTTGCAACTATACATTTCCATCTGTGAAAATCTGGCCTGCCCTGAATCTCAGTGAAAAGCAAATGTTTTTGAAAGCACTGAGCTGAACCCACAGGAGGACTTGCTGCAGTTGTTCGAAATGTGAAATGTAATTTATATTAAAGGAAAGCTGGATTCATGGACTTAAATAGTTTTTGTTGTTTTGAACCTAGTGGATTTACATTAGGAGTGGATTTGGCCTTTATACATTATCATTTAAAAGCTGTCACAGCTCTCAGATTCTTCTTCCAGAAATTGCTCTGTAAGAGTTCCCACATACCATGTAATCTCTGCCATTCCAGGCTGTGAGTTTGATTTCCTGCCTCTCCAGGAAATAAAAAACTGATTTCTGCTATATAGGATAAGGCCAATCAGTATATGAAGGCATGAATCAGCATTTCAGTATACCTAGGAAAATGTCTTTGGTTCTGCAGGAGGAATGGCATTATTGTTACTTCCTTCTTTTTAGCAAGCAGGTTAGATAGATTTGTAAATTCCTCAGTCAGTAGTAAATAAATGGAAATAGCATCACGAGATAGGAAACCAGCTAAAGAGCTGAGCTTCTGCAAGTCTCTGAAATGATTTTGAGACAGCTAAAGTAAAGGATGCTTACCAAGAAATCTGAGCCACTGAATCTGGGAGTGATATTTGTATGTCTCAGACTCCATTAAGGGATAAGAGCCAGCAATAGAAATGATGCAACTGAATATGTGCCTGCTCAGTTCATTTTGATGTAAATGTTCTAGGTACTGCTCTCAGCAGTATCATCTTAGCCTTTATTGAGTTGTTATTCTACAATAAACCATCAGTGTTTTGCAATTATTCATCTGAAGACTAACTACGAAATGTTTGTGTGCTTTTAGAAATACAGAATGAGTGTTTCGAATTGAGTGTGCAAATTTTGTAAAAACTCATGTAAGTATAAAACAAAACAAAGTTGTTAATGGTCTTTATTGCACACTGTTTTCCCAAATGCTTTACAAATAAAAAAAATAAGGCCATAAGAATTAGGTGAGAAAGAAAAGGGAGGAGGGGGGATTATGAAGAAATGGGGTAAGTTGTGGTGAAGGGTATTTTCAGTTGGCATTGTGATAAGTGAAAGAGAGTTGCTGAAGCAGAGACTTAACAGGAGTCTAACCCAGACAACATGGTCTGCAGGGACTTAATTGTCCATCACTATTTAGAGAGGAATTTTGTGTGTTGTGATTTCCTTAGTGCTGTTTGCCCAAGTCTATTAGAACAGGTAGTGCAAGTATCTAGGACCAAGGCTGTTGTAATAGTCTGTGGATACCTGAAGATGTCCCAAACTCTAAAATGTTACTTTATGCAAACCAGCAGGATGAAGGTAGGCAGGGCTCTGCCCAAGCTGCACCTTTGGAGCCATTTCCTGTCTACTCTGTAAATGATCTGAGTGATAATAGAGGATGACAACCCAGGAAATACACACAGTCTGTCATGCTATTCTTATTTTTACAGTCCCATGTTTGTCTGCTATCTCTAGCTTGAAATGTTTCTGATTTTGGCCTCAGCACATTTTTGTGCAGAAAAAGATAACATCAGTGTTTTAAATGTCTCATTTCTATGAGCTGGAGAATGTACAAGCTCGTAGATACTTAATTCCTGCAGAAGAAAGAGGTCACAGACAGGAGGTGAAGCAGCGCTGCCTTAAAAATTACAGCAATGACAGTGAATGTCTGCAGAACCGCTCTACAGGAGAGACAACACTTTCTTCCTTACTGCATGCTCAAGACCCCTCATCCTCAGGAGTCTGAGCTATTTTTGTCTATAAATTGGTGTGTTTATTGCTGCTATAACTGGCCATAGACATGGACTCTGAAATTAGTCCTCTTTCTCTTCCTCAGTAGGTGGAATTATTTTAAGAGCATTCAAAGTCTTTTAAAGTCTCAGGAGAAATATTTTTACATGGTCAATGCAGAGTCTCTAAATGGAATTGCCTTCAGGGCGATTCATGTATGTTTCAATTGATTAAATATTTAAAATCCAACCTGATGAAAGCAGACAGTCATGTACACAGTGGAAAAAGTTCAGGAGGGATCAGCAGAATTTATGTTTTAAACCAAATCAAGTGTAAGGAAAGGTTGTTATATGTTACAGGCATATTTTCATAACTTACATACTTAGTGTATTTTCATATGTGTGTGCATATGTGCCTAGATGTATTGCAGAAAAATCTGTCATGTATAATCAGCAATAATATGCAAAATGCAAACATAACTATTTAACCAGATCCTGTAATGTTCAACTTAAAGCTAAAGAATGAAAAAACATCTGTATACATCTTTTCTAAGGGTGATAGAAGTAGCAATGTTCTTCCAAACTGTCTTTTTAAATTATCCTTAATGAATTAATGTGCTACTATGGAGTGAGCAGAGAATGCTGAGGTGTCTTGGGGATGAGATGTATAGTCCAACTGTTGAGCTTTACTAAAAATGACTTGAACCTTTTTTCTGGCTGTTCTGCAAAAGTGTCCAAAAAGAATTGTTGTACCCTTCCCACCTCTTGGCACTTTATTTAGAAAATTGTTAGCCTGTCTTGTGAACATTGCATTTGTCCTCAAGATATGTCTTTACTGTCAGACCTTGTGGTTGTTCTGAGCTCATTTTTTTCTCCCATATACTTGGGGGAAGTAATCTGAACAAAAGTTAACCAGCCCCAAATTATTTGCACAGTTAGGCACCAGGTGGTACTTGATCTCTACATTAACATGAGCAGAGTCACCACAGGCAATTTAAAAAATGCATTTCTGAAATGTTGGATGCAGACTGGACACCAAAATGCATATAATCATATAAGAATAAAGGAGTGGTTTTTGTGATTTTACTCAGGATGAAACTCCAGCTCCTGTGTTTCCTACCTCTCACCATTATTTCTGTAACACTTCATGATAGCATAAAGATACCAAGAATGCATTATTGTTCATTTTTAGCTTGAATAATTTTTCCATCTGTCCTAGCACTTTCATGCTGTGGGAATAAGTACTGAGCTATTAATTTTGCCACTGTTACTGACATAATGACGAACAAAACTCGAGTAGAATACAATAGAACAGAACAGAGTTTCAAAAGATTTTTCAGATGTGAGGGTTCTAAATATTACCTGAAATCTTTAATTAGCCTTGTGCATTCAAGGTGTGGGGCAACATCCCAGTAAAGTTTGAAGTTTTGCTGTGTTTGTGGTATATTTACATATTAGGTCCCTGAATCGGTGACTGTTACAGCCTGTGTTTTCAAAATATAACTTTAAAAACAGGATTTCTGAGTATTTTGTTCCAGACTTTATCCTGTTTCTCAGACTCAGCTGAAATCTGCAGTGGTGGCTCTAGGTGGCACATTCTAACTGTTTCACTAATCCAAAATGAGGCTGTCACCTCTGGGTCAGCACCTCACTCATGAGAGAGAGACACACAATGTACATGGGATAAACATGGGTGAGCTCATTCCAGTCCCTGCTGGATGGACTCAGAGCATCACATTTGGAGCAACAAATCAGTACATTAATCACAGGAGACTGAATTCTCTTCCTGTGTGAAGAGTTGGTTCTTTCAAGGACATGTGAGCAGAAAGCCACAAGACATTTCTTTTCTTGCAGCTTTATTTATCTGGTTTTTGTGTGTGTAGAGGAGCATTGCATTTGTAATTTTCAGAACAGGTATTAAATAGGAGATATTTTTTATGAGAAAACAGAGGGCAAATAGACAGTAATTTCATAACAGATGCAGTACATGCATCATTTCCTACCTTACATTTATTTTAGGTCAAGTTTTAAATGTCAAACTGCACTGTAGGATGACTTTTTAAAAACACTTCTGAACTCTTAATTGAAGGCATTTGTACCCAGTATTTTTTATATTGTAGCAAAGTATTTTAAAAAGCAAGAAAAAAAAATGAAGTATCAGAATTGAAATTTCATTTTCATTTTACCATAAATTATCTTAAAATAAACTAGATTAAAATCTGGATTTAATTTTACCTCTTTTTGCATATTGCTAAGCAATTTGAAGTCTGGAATATTCTTGATTCCATGACATAAATTGCTGTAATAGTACATTTTATTGCATGAAGTTGCAATGATTTCCCTTCATGCTGTGAACCAATATATGAGATCATACTGCAACTGGCCTAGGAAATTTATACAATGAACAGTCATTATGTGTCTGAAGGAATGGATGTTAAGGGGAAAAAATACTCATGCTATGAAAAAGCCCAGTATATCAAGGAAGGACATTGGGTACCTCTAAACACAGTAGAGGAAAATTTTTTAGTTCAGGCTTAAAGTGGAATTTTATTGTTCACCTTTCAAGGCTGAAAAACTACTACTTTTACTACACTCCTCTGGACTCTGGAGTTTAAATGTTTTAGGTGTTACATTTAAAATAACTTACTTCTTACATTCAGTATTGCCTTGCTAAGAACACAGTTACATCAGTTGTACTGTCCATATTTTATATGAACAATCACCTGCACTAGGACTTCTGTTGTCAGCTTCATGCCATTTTCTGCTTTCTGATTTTGCTGGTAGTTTTATGCTGTGTACTTTGCATGGTTTCTATTCTCTCCTTAATGCTTTTATTTAACTTTAAAAGTGACAAACAGGACCTATATAAAATAATTAAGAATCTTAATCTCAGGTGTGGTGAGACATCAATTTATCATTATTAATTATATTTCTGCCTGCTGTTCATGTGACAAAACAATGTGAAGTCAAATGATTCTCTAGCACTTAGTGTCATGCAGCTACAAGCTCTAGAATGTGAAATGGAAAGAAAGATGAAATTAAAAAGATCTCCTTTCTCCTAAGTAGAATATAATTCTCAATCAGAAGAGAAATAGTACACTTACCAGTAGCCAATCTATAAAAATCATTCAATAAATAAATATAATGTTAAGCTTTATAGGATTAGCCATACTATATTTCTTTTACTTCAGTAAAAAATGCCAGCAAAAATAGTATCACTGCCAAATAAAAAACAGGCATGTATTAGCATTTTAAAAAAACCCAAAGTTGTGCACTTGAAAATACTTCTTCTTGTATGGGATATGTTTTTATGCAAAAGCACCTCTTTAGAAGTTTGTTGCAAGTAACATAATAATTAAAAACCTTTTAACAGAAATGTAGATTTCTCAATTATGAACTTCTACAAACATTCTTAAGTTCTTCATCAAAGTATCTTGTTAAACAAGCTGCAGAATCAAAAAGTCCATGGAGAATGAAAAGTTAATTTCAAATCTGTTAATTAAAGCAAAGTAAAAATTGTGTTGCCGATGGGAAAATCTATGTCTCCTTCACATCTGTACCCTCGTGCAGGTTAAGGAAAATAGAGAAATTACAGATTCCCTCTAAGGTCTTTTCATGCCAGTGTGCTGTAGTGCCATATGAGGTAAACACAAATCCAGTCATTAGTTTTCTTTGACAGCATAAAATAATTTTACTAAAAAGAAAAAAAACATAGTATTCCAATAAAGCTGCTGATGTTAGTTCTGTATTCCCTGATGAACAAAACTGAATGATTATGACACACCATGAGGGAGATGGCTTTACAGGGTAAGATTTCAGGTTCTTCTGTGTCCTGCTCCTTGCTATGAGTATCCTGTAACATCACCATTCCTCAGAAAACATGCAGCTATACCATTGTGTACAGCCTGTTGTGTTGGTAACATCCCTTCTGTTAGTTCCAATTAACAAGGATGAGTTCCTTCAGGGCTCCTGTGGGGCTTTAGAAAAGAGGACTGCTGAACATCTCCTGTTGCTTTGTTCAGTCAACATTACTACCATTACTTTTATGTAACATTTTGCTTTTTATTATGGCACTGCATCTGTTAGCAAAAGCAAATAGACATTGTTTTTTATAAAGAACAAGATCATTCTTTAAAATATAAAAAACTGAATTTCCCATTTTTAATTCAAAGTTACTGGCTTACTGTAACCAAAATTTAATATATTCCTTGGCTCCATTTTTACTTCAGGTAACACTTGCTTCAGTACTCCTGTTTGCAGGCCAGCTGAGGCCAAGAAAGCAGAGATGTAGTTGAACATTCAGGATGGACTTTAGGGCACATGGCACAGTTAGTAGTGACAACTGCTACATGTTTTGGGAGTTGTGTTAGACACTCCCAAGTGTGGAACTGAAGGGAATAGGAGTGTTCCCTCCTAAATGCAGGTTTTGTTCTAGATTTAAAAGCACAAAACAAATCTCAAGCAAAGCCTGGTGCTGCTGGTGCATTTGAACTTTGCTTTCAGAAGGGCAGCACTCTCCTGGGCTTTTCTAGTTGAGTTAGCAGTGGCCACCTCTTTTATTGATAAACTCCATTATCACAGGATCATTTCATCATCAGCCTGGAAAGTCTCTCTGGAGACCATTTTGTCCAACATTCCTCTCACAACTAGAACAACTCCAAAGTTATAACTATCTTGGATAGTAGATCACATTGCTCAAGACTTTGTTAAGCTAACTTTGAGAATTTACTATGGAGTATGGAGTCTTTCTGGGATACTTGTTCCAGTGCTTCATCACTTCTGATGTAATTTTTCCCATCTTAATATTTTAATTTAGAGTGTTTGCTATTTTTTCTGTCTGTGTATTTGGAATAATTAGGGGAGAATTTAGGCTGAGAAAATTAGTTCCCCACTCATTCTTGGATGTCTCTTAATGAAAACACTGTAATAGTAGGTCAAATTTCACTTGGCAGCAGTGGATATTTTTTTAAGTGAAGGAAGAGTCACTGCAGAGTGACAGTTGGAAGTCTGCTTGTGTAAAATATTTGAGATTGGTCACCAATTCTTGATCAGCACTGAGAAGGTTTTAAACTCTGGGACTGGAAATGCCTGAGATCTAAGTATGCAAGATAAGTGTCATGTCTCTTCCAGAGACTGTAATTTATCCCTGGATGGATGGAGGTAAGCTATCCACATTATTGGAGGCTGGTGCTTCTGTGTCTGTCTCATCCAGTTACCTGCCTTTGATGAGAGGCAGCATGAGGAAGGAGTACACTACCCAAAAATGAACGTGCTAATAGTTCTGTAGCTAAAATCATCACTGACTTCATGCTGAATTCAGAGTCATAAGTTCTACAGCCAGAGGGGATCATTATGTTCACCTTGCCTGACCTCCTGTGTTACATAAAGGATAGAGTTCTTCAACCATTTTAACAATTAAGACAATTCCTATGAAAATAACCTTAAAGATACACAGAATCTACTACATGATAATAATTCAAATTGTTAATTAGCCTCAATATTAAAAACACACCTTTTTCTAGTCTCTGCATGAACGCTCACCTTCTAGCTACTAGATAGGTCATGATACTAAACATTTATTAAATCCTTTCATTGTGGGATCCTAGAACAAACATACTTTGGACTTGCATCTGATTTTGCTCATGGGAAATCCTGTTATCTCTTTATACCCTATCTGCTGTAACAGAGTCAACATATTAGGAGTTCATTTGCTTTATGTGTGTTTAAATGTGTCCCTACAATAGCAAAAAATCTTCAGGGACTCTGGGATCATTTGGATAAAGAATGTGCATGTAATTCTTATCTTTTTCTTTCTGTTCTCTAATGGCTAGTACATTTATTTCTAGGATATAACTATTCATCAGGTTTTACTGTACCTGTGTTGTTATTACCAAAATGCATTTAGCGAATTTAAGTATGACTGACGTATGTTTCAGCTTTTGCAACATTGTGACTCTCAGCTCTTTCAAGAAAGAAAAACAATGAGAGAAGTTTTATGTCACTCAGTTATACTTTGTTAGAAGGACAATCATAATTACTTTTAAAATATCCAACATTTTAAACTCAACACTGTCTTCAAAAACAGCACATCTACATAGCAACATCCAAGGTTAGAGAACCGAAGAAAGAAGAAACGTCCACATTGCTATAAAACCAGGTTTTCTGGGATATTGCAGCATGACGTGACAGCAGAGTGATTGGTGCTGTAAATTTGTTCTCCATTCTTGTGTCTTCTTCTAAGGGTGCTTTTGAAAGAACTTAGCATCCATTACATTTCACCTTACATTTTCTTTCAGCTTTCAGCTTTTTCTTCATTGGGAGAAATGAGTTTGCACTCAGTAAAATGCATTTTTTATTGAGATGGCCACCATAGAAAACCAATTTCTTCTGCAATACTAATTGCTTTATCTTCCCACTGTTTTCTTTGTGAAGTCTCCTCCTTCTTCCAAACTTTGCAATATGTCAGGATTTTTTCTTGTCTACATTTTAGTTAGGGGGCACATTTATGGATCTCATAAAGTTTAACTATTTGTTAAATAACAACAGACCACAAAAAACTCTATGCAAAAAGGTTTAAGAGGTGATATAGTGGTGCTCTGTGATATCAGAGAACTAATTCACCTGCACTGAATTCCTTGACTTTATTGGATTCTAAGATGATAGAAAAAGCAGCAGCAAGAGAGAGATCATTATTTATTGCAAAATTTTAGATTTAAATTAATATTGAAGTATGAGGAAATTGTAATGTGTGATTTATAAGCTTCATTTCAATTACATGAAAATTTTTAAAGCCCCAGATCGACTTCTTGGCTGGTATAAATCAATGAAATTGCTGTTATTTATGCTAGTTGCAGGTATGATTATATATTGTTAGTTTCTTCATAACTGTTCTTTCCTTCAGGTATTTCACAGGCAAAGCTCCATAACCATACTTCAGAATGGCAGGAACTGTGGAATTGATTCTCATGAGAGATTTGCATCAGCTGAGCCCACTTAACTTGATTGTTCTTTATTTGTAGCTGATCAAAAATTCAACAGCCTGTATTGTTCCTTTACCCTCTTATCTAGTGGCAGTTTGGGACTGCTCTGAAAAGACAAGAGATGGGAGTCTATTTATTTAAAACTTGGTTTACAATACAGGAAAAAATCGTGAAAGAGATACAGACTTTAGGTAGCTAATAGGTTATTTCAGGTAGAAATATAACATACTCCCTGTAGTGATTAATGGATCATTTCCAAAATCTTCCTAAGTTTATAAGATGACTTATTCAAAATATTTTTGACTACTAAAACCTGTAAGCAATCTTTTATGTTCTGGTGGTACATCATATGAATATGCTTTACTGCATACATATTTTGAATAATATCTCAACAAGTTGAAATGTTTCATTAGATGTACTTGAATGCAAGGTTTCTGGACATATATCATCATCATTAGTTCCATTTTTTTTAAAACTCCTGTGAATCACAGAACCTATCAGTAGTGAATTAATATTCTCTATGCAGATAAAAATAAATAACAACTGTGAGTTAAATAATAAATAGGCCAATTTACACTCATAATTCTTACATCCTAAATCTCCATAAACTGTCATTAAAATTCAATGTCCCTTATACAGGTTGATGTGCAAGCAATACATATCTCAAAAATTAGATTCAGTGGATATGCAAGGGGGTGGGTTTATGCTGTAATTATAGCATTACTTCATTTCTAATTATTATCTTTATTAGATGTAATTTAGCCAACCAGTATGATTTAGATACACACATGCATCTACTACTTTAATAAAAATATGCTTGCTGCCCTTGACAGCTTCCTGCCTTAAGCAAATACAGTGTATTGAAAACTCTCTTTTTCTTTTAAGTTTTCTTCCTGAGGAGTTCAGCAAACATAAAACTTTGTTATTGCTGCCATTTTTTTTATTTTACTTTCAGAAGCTGTTTACTATAGCTGAAAGGAAAAAGTCCTTGGTTCTCATAATTCTTCCTCAAGGTCAACTGATGTAGCCACTAGTACTTGACTAGGTTTTCAAAACCTAAAAGAAGTGTTATTAGATTTATCGTTTTTTAATTCAGGGAGCCTTTTATACTAGAATTCAAAATTTTTTTTTTTGAAACACATTATTTTAAAACAAAAAATAAAACCACAAAAACCAGTAAAATAGTTAATGAATCAATTAACTTAGTGTTAAACTGTGGGGATTAGACATTAAAGTCACAGCTTTATGTGAACTGTATTTACTTGGTCACTGAAGATGCTACGTTGTTTTTGTCAAATGGTTGACAAGGATGCTCCACCAGAGCAATCTATGTAATCTCTGTTTCCCCTGGGTTAATAGTCTGCATAATTTCTTGAGTTCCATGCCTGTTTCTGGTAATCTAGTCCATACAAAGTGGGAGTTGAAGTTCAGTCTGGTAACCCATCAGAGAAAGTTCATGATTTGAATGTCACTCCCTGTGAGCTGTTTCACCAGCTGTATGGGGGAAGTCCTACTGAGTGGCAAACCTGAGGCTTGTTGGTAAATGAGGAGAAAAGTCACTTCCCAGGGTGTAAATGACTCCTTCCTTCTGCTGAGCATGGTGGCACAAGGGTTGATGTTGGTCGTGTTGATGTGTTCATGTGGTGTTGTTCCCATAAAAACTGCAGCTATGGCTTGTCCTTCCAGAGCTCACTGCTGTTCTCCCCTGGAGAAATAATTGTAGCAGCAGAATTAGCTGAGGTTTGGAAGTCTGAGTACAGCAGTATATCCTGACTAGTACCAAGTGTGCACAGCAGTACTCATGTTTGAACAGCTTAGTGACAAGTGCCATGTGCTGCAAAAACACAAGGAAGGAGGCTGAGCCAAAATAAACTCCCTGTCCTGGTGTTCTCCACCACAATGCCCATGGCAGCCAGGCAGCCCTGCAGTGTGTGGGGACACCACCTTTCCCAGAAAGGGTCACAATGCTGAAAGGTGTCCCAAAGGAGAGAACTCTCCCCCACACGTTATTTGAGATAAAAACCTGTTCAGCTAGAGATTGAGCACTGCTCAGATAAGGAGAAGCTTGGCTGGTGTGACAATTCCTAGAACTGAATGTCTGAACTTGAGCCATACTTCATGACAAGCACATATTTGTGGATTTGACAAGCACAGAGCAAGCTAAGGAGCAGGCAATGTATGTATGACATGTACACTATTGAAGTAAATTGACAGCTTATAAATTCATCTGAAATTTTATATCTTTTGAATGCAGAGGCATTTTTACATACTGGGATGAAGGGACCACTGTCTGAATGCCATGTGGTGGCAGAAAAAAAATCCAAATAAACAAAAAACAATCGACAACAGGTCTGGATTTGTATCAGAGAGATGGTTAGTGTGAAAAAGCCATAGTGATACTCTACGTAGGTATACAGAGCTCTTGGACTGAACTT
This sequence comes from Cisticola juncidis, assembly GCA_013400215.1. Taxonomy (NCBI): domain Eukaryota; kingdom Metazoa; phylum Chordata; class Aves; order Passeriformes; family Cisticolidae; genus Cisticola; species Cisticola juncidis. The sequence continues at coordinate 1,734,910 of VXBR01000306.1, read as the reverse complement.
TGAAGAAGTAGAAATCCTAAGGTGCTTAAAAGGAAAGAAAGAGTATCACTAAAAAAACAGAATATTTAAGTTCTCTGGTTGCTGGGGAGGTAGAATCATTGACCCATGCATTTCAAGGAATTTGGTTTTCTAATGCTAATTATTAGAACACAAATTCGTAAATAATAATTAATTGCATATATAAAAAAAGAGACAACAACAAGAACAAAAACAACAAGAATTTTCTAATTTTTCAATTAGAAAATAATCTAATCTCAATTTAGATCTGCCTCAATTTGAGGCAGGTACTTTTAATTTGCTCAGGTATCATCAGTAGCAACAGATGCTAGTTTTTGCTAACTATTTGGAGTGAAAACATCTTCTCTCTGGTGACTGCTGAATTGAATGTTGCAGGGTTATTAAAACCCATCATGTCAGAAAAGGAAGCCTTACTATATATGAAAAGGATCAATTTTTGTTAATCAACCATAGTAACACTTGCTATTCACCAACTTTTCTTTAAGTTTTGTCAAATACAAGAAAAACGTCAAGGTCACACCTAGGACTGAAATCCTTCAGGTTGTTCCAAGTACTTCTTTATCCAAACATAGCATTAATGTTTTTCTGGAATAAGGGTTTTATCCATTAGTTGGACCATGAAGTCCTCATGAAACAACCTTCACCATGGTATAGTTACACCTCAGAAATAATTCCCGTTGGAGATAAAAATGGATTTCCCCCATTCAGAATTATGTCGCATTTTTTTTCCTCAATTTCATTGTATTTGACTACTTTGAAGTAAAATCTAAGCTTTTTTTTTTTGTCTACCTTCAAAAGAAGAATGAACCAGGTTTTAAAATTTATTTTAAAAAACTGAAGATAGTCATGATATCTAAGTTTACATCATGCACTTTTAAGTTTGTATGTTATAAAATAATGACTACTGTATAAATAATCCATTGAAATTGTTATGGCGGAATGTTTTATTTTATTTTATTTAATTATTGTGAGTTAAACTGAAAATAGTTTATTTCCTACTAAATCCCCTAAAACAGATGGGGAAAAATCTGTTTCAAATACTTGCATTTTATGGGAAGCAATATTTTTAGGGAAATTAATTCAATATAAAAACTAAAATGGTTTCAAAATAGTAGACTTCTTTTTTGAATACCACCATAGAAATGTTTCATGATGCATTCATTGATGTGAAAGAAGAATAAATGTTTTTCTTCTACTATTTTAAACTGGACTTGATAGAACAGAAAAATAAAACACTGTGTTTCCTTGGAATTTACTGCATAAGGTCTTAGTTCAATGAAAACTTTATTCTCTATGAGAAACAGTGGAAGAAAAAAAGAAACAAAAATGGGTTTTTAGAGGTTGTTACCCAGATGGCATGGGTAAACCGTGTTCTTCTTAATAGATCCTATGGTGTGGATTAGAGTGAAATTACAATGAATGACTNTCCTATGGTGTGGATTAGAGTGAAATTACAATGAATGACTTGTGTTTGTAAATATATATATATATATATATATGTGTGTGTGTGTGTGTGGTTTATTTTTGAATAATTTGGTTGAGTTTGGTTGCGAAGGAAAGACATTTTGGCTATTATTGTCTATAGTAATAAAGCAATATGAAAGCTTAAAAATATCACTTATGAAAATGTGTAAGAGGAAAGAAAAAAGAGCAAGATAACCACCCACATAGCTCACAATGAGGTTTGCCCATTGCAATGGAGTTTAACCATTGGTCAAAGTGATGGTCTGATCCAAAGGGGGTGGGGGAAAAACCCCTGAAACACAAATTCCCATGGGTTAAGATAGGTTCAGGCTGGGTGGGGGTGCCCAGGTACCTTCCCCATGAGGAGGGCGAGTTTTACACTGTCTCTTGCAGCATTTTAATCATCTGCAGTCATCTGGTGGAAGGCTCAGGGTCTGGGGGCCCTTTGGGGTCTTTGAAAGGTTGTGGCGCCTTCTCAGACACAGCAGCTGCCGCTCAGCACAGCCGAGCCCCTTCCCGGGGGAGCAGGGGCAGTTTTACCCCTGGCACTGTTTACAGGACAGTGACATTACAGAGAACCATGGCAGTCTCAGGGTTTGAGCCTCTCCCTCAGGGGTGCAGGCCTGGCCTCAGCAGATGAGGCTGTGGGCTTTGGCCTCTCCCTGCTGAACCAGCCAGAGCTGCTTTTCAACATAGCTCCTGAGAAGGGCTTCCTTTGTGGTACATTCTCCTCCCTGCAGGCTTGTTTGCTTCTCCTTAGACTTGACATAACTGGACAATAGCACCAATTGAGGTTTATCTTGTCTCAAGTTGCTGTCAGGTGCCTTAAATCACAGTCTATTTCCAGTCAGGAGACATGTTTTGGGAGGATTTGGCGTTGGTCACAGATGAGCAGTTTGCACAATGGACAGAGGTCCCTCCTTTGGTGATTTTAACAATTTTTAAGCTATTAACTATAACATTTCAGTCTCTCACAGGGGTTCACACCATTATTGTGTATATCCTACTTTTGCTCTTTGTACTGGAAAGCAAGGGGGGGAAAGAAGGAACAAAAGCTGTTTTTCTTACTCTGGGAGCAGACAAGGAAGCCTGTGCTTGCTGTGCCAGTGTGGCTGAGGTGCAGCCCTCAGCAGTCTGTACCTTCGGATGAGGACTGTGCTTCCACGGGGACAGAGCAGTGCTGCCATGGGAAGCAGTCCCACAGCGTGACTCCTTCTGCTCAAACCCTCCATGGCATGTGGTGGCCTCCCACAGTACCAAACCCTGTCTAGCACTGCTGGGATCCCTGCTGAGGACTGGCATTCCCTGGGGCTCAGCACAGCATTTGCTCTGCTGTCTGGAGAGCAGTTGGCCACCAGGGACTTCAGCTGGGAATCTGCTGGAAGTGTTGCTCACAGTGCTGCACAGACACTCATTCTCTTTGTCTAACTTGTTCAGTAGAAATTACTGCTGTTACATCTGAGCATCTTTTTGTCAGCAAACCAAGGTCCAGTCCAGTGTCTGGTGAATGGTACGCAGGTTTGGCTGTGTGTATCAATTTTTGGGCTGAAAGCCAAGGAATACAGCCATTGGAACCAGCTAGGAACAGGAAGATACGAAGCCCAAGTAACACATAACTCTCTTCTGCCTTTCAGACACCATCCATCGTAGTTTTTGAAAGTACTTTTTGATTCAGAAGTGCTCTGGATTGGGTCTTGCTGGCATGCCTTGTGTACAGATACTGTTCAGAGGTGCATCAGAACATAAATCTGAAGGCTGTGGAGAGAGAATAGACATATCTGAAAGCTGCCACATTTTAAATACAGATTTTTTTTCCACTCACACATACTACGTAGTTGCCTATTTTAAGCATAAACTCCCCTCATTTATCTTTCAGTCATCTGCCCTGATACCCTTAAAATCCTTTTATTGCTTAATACTGTTTATTCATTATTAATTGTTCTGCATTATTGACACAAATTTAAACAGCTGAAGTGAGTTTGGTTAAGAATGCATGTGTAGATGGTTTCTATGGTAGCCTATTTCACAGTCTCTCTTTTAATCCTCTCAAAGTAAGACTGTATATTTAGAAAATACATTTTTAAATATTTCCAGAGATTTAGTAGCAACAGCTAACGACTTCACAAATCCTTTTAAAATGTTCTATTAAATAGACATTATACAGAGTGGCTGGCTTCCCATGTTTGAATAAAATATAAAAAGCAAATAAGAATATTAGAATATTAGAATATTTTTTTGAGTTGAAATGTTATTATTGCAGGCACTGCAGAACCTTTCAAGGTTCACTATGGTGTGTGTACAACTTAAGAGAGTTCTTCAGCTCTGTGTGGTAATAAGTACAAGCTGTATAACAGAAGTCATCTATAACAGTTTATGTATAATGTTAATAAAATCAGGTGGTAAGAAAGCAGGTTCTGTTATTGATAGCAGAAATGTTATCCTTTACTCTAGAAGTGGTGCATTTCCAGGATTTCTGGTGGTATATCTGAATGATGTGCAGTATAAATAGATGTTTTGGCATTATAGTTAAACAAATCATCCCAAATCTCATTTAATAATATTTCCACTGATGTTCCAATCCATTGATCTATCAGCAGGAATAACAAATTGCTAATACTAGACAAAAAAATCATCTGTAGTATCTCACTGTTCAGCAGAGATACCCATGCCAACTGACTACTATGCAAATAGTTCTCTAACTATATCATCTATCCTCCTGAAGAGCTGCAAAAATCAGGCATTTCCCAGAAAAGACTTTGTTCTTCTAAAGACCGTAAGAAACCATTTTCTAATTAAGCTTTTTTCGTAGTAGAAAGCATTTTGCATGTAATTAGGTGAACTTTTATTTTATTAGTAACATCAAAAGTTCCTGTCTGGATCTCATTAGCAAGTGATTTTTATAAATCTGTGTGGCAACATAAATGTTCATGCATATATGAGTCTCTCAGTATGATGCCCTAATGTATGTCTTCATTATTCAGGTGCACGTATATTTATTTTCCTTAAAACCTATTCTTTATAATTATAATGAAGATTTATGGGTGTGTAAACAACTATGTGCCATAGGAATCATAGTCTTAGTCTTAGTGTACAAAAGAGGTAAAAGTTTGTCATCATGTTTTAGTTTATATCTTTACCTGAAGGAGTGAAAATCCATGAAAAAAAGAACAGTGACTGTCTAAAGCATGTACAAAAAAAAAAATCTTGGACTCTATTAATAATTTATTAGCTCAACAAGTTCCTAGTTACCCAAAATAAAACCCCAGACTTTGTACCCCACAATCTACCACACATTAATCATTAGATTTTCAAAGTTTTGTTCTCAAATGTTTCTTTTCTCAAATCTTTCTGTTCTCAAATGTATCTGTTTGGAAAGTTGATACGGAATTTTCATTTTCTAATAAGCATGAAAAATATTGGGATATATTGCTGGGGTATTTGCAAAGACATTAACATGTTTTATGAATAAAATCCTAGTGTCTTCTGGAGCTTCCTGGCTGGTACTCATTTTTACCTTAAAAAAAGGCAACCTACCAGCCAATCAAACAAAACAAAAAAACCTCTTGAGGCCGGCAATAATGTGGAATCCAAAATTATTCATTGCTGATTTTCTTTCTTTTCATCTTTCCCAATTTTTGAGCATTGAAAATCAAATTCCTTTGGGGACTTGGCTAACCCCTGTAGGGTCTATACTTCCAAATGCCAGAATAGCCAACTTCACAATTTGGCATTTTCCAACAATTATGAAGAATGTAATTTAAGTGTTTAAGATACCTGCATTAGCAACAGCTTTTGTGGAGTTTTTTTACAAGTATTTTCTGCCGTCATCCATGCCCAACTTTACAAAAAGTATTCACACTTCTCTTAGTTTTTATCTTTCAAGTTTATTGTTAACATTTTGAAAACTATATTGGCAAACATAATGAAAAATAAGCTATTTTATTTGCTCACATTCTGTACTGGCAATGAAACTTGGATATCTGGCTTAATACTGGGCCAGAGCTCTCAAAAGAAAGTACCCTGCAGACTAAATGAGAATTCACCAACTGCAGGAAGGTGACCCAGCTGATGCCACAATAACCAGCAATGTCAGATACCCTGAAGAGGGAACACACAGCGCCAAACACAGGACGATCTCAAAGTGAAATGTCTAAATCCTTGCACTGTGCAAGGGTAACTCTGGTAACTTTGCTTGTTCCAGTGGTCCTCTCGTAATTAACCAAATAAATAAACAAATATATAATGTTCTTACCCACAGTCTTTAGCTAGAACTACTGTCATTTGCATCTCTCAGTTTTACTTTTCTGTTCAGCTCCAATATGACTTTATTTTACAGTGCATAAATTATCTTAGGGCTGTTCACTGTCTGTCACATTGCGTGAAACCAAGAGAACAAATAGAAAACCCAGACTGTGTTTAATCAAAGGCTTCTGAATGCATATTGAATCTAAAAATAAATTTTTAAAAGGTATTTGAAAGGATGTCTGCATATGGAATCTAATAATCCTGCTAACCACCAGGCAGGAGCTTATCTAGCTTACCTAATGCATATGTCTCAAGTTTGGAAATAATGAAGACCTAAAAAACCATTTAAAGAATGCATATTCCATTAAGGACATGCTTATTTGCTCCTATGTGAATTATAGATCTCAAATTCAGGAATTTGTTGTTTCTGTTTTACACAATAAAATGTAAAATATTTGTCCTAAGAATTATGTGTAGGATGTGTGCTCTACAACCCATGGCCCAGTCCCTTAAGACTTCTTTTCAGTCTTTTGTTTTGCGTCTTCAGCAAAAATCAAAATATATCCAACAATATAATGAATCTCAAATTGTAATTCAAACTGTGAAAACCATAGAGGTTACACTTTTATTTTCTTGTGACATGAATCAAATTCTCCACCTAATTTCAACACAGTAGAACTGAGCCATGTAGTTCATTTCTTATTTCTGCTGCTCTCAAAGGATGCTAATTATGCACAGAGATTGCAAAATTTCCTTTATAGCTGGCATGAATTAAGCACCTAGACATGAAGCTTTTACTTCTGTGATGAAGTATGGCTAAGTGCTTTTCAGTTTCTACTAAAACTTCATCAGATGATCCAGGAGATAGTGCTTTTTCAAAACAGCATCTGACTTCTCTGTGTACAGGTAAGTTTGCAAATAATGATGCAGGCTCAGAGCTCAGCAGTTGCTAAATTCCTGCTTTCACAGAATGATTGAGGTTTGGAGGGACCTCTGGAGATCATCTTGTCCAAAATCCTGCTAAAGCATCTGCTCTTCACTTATACCAGCTTACACATACTTGTGTCCAGGCAGACAAGTGTCCTTCAGAGGAGACTCCACAACCTCTCTGGACAGCCTGTTGCACTGCTTTGTCTCCCTCACAGTAAAGAAGTTTCTCCTCATATTCAGATGGAATTTCCTGTGTTCAGTCTGTGCCCATTGACCCTTGTCCTGTCTCTGGACAGCACTGGAAAGAATCTGACCCCACCCTCTTAAGACCTGCCCTTAAGATACTTGTATGCATTGATGAGATCCCCTCTCAGCTGTGTTCTTGCCTTGATGCCTTCAGTTTTAGCTTTTATGATTTTAGCTGTTATGTTTTTCAGATTCTGTGCTGCCTAGGGGTGCAGTTCTGAGCCTCATATTAAGTGTCAGTCAGTTCTTCAAAGAGTAGGTGGACAAAACAAATCCTTTTCCTTTTCCATGACCAAGGAAAACTTTCAGGCTCAAAAGCACTAACAACAGTGGACTAAGAAAGATGTAAATGGCCCAAAACTTATAAAAGTGTAAAACCTCATGACTGGTCATCCATTTTATGACCATTTTAACTCCACCTTGGGTGTAGCCCTGGTCAGGCCCTGTCCTGCCCAAGGTGTACCCTAAAGGCCTTTCAATAAATATCTACTTTATTCTCTAGCTCTGTCCAGTCTGTGTCAGGTCAGCCTTCCCAAGGCATAAGCCTCACTGTAGAGCATTCAGCAGCTTTGCTAAATTTCAATTGATTGACATCCAGATCTTCAGAATCATATTTGCCAACTATTAATGCAATTTGAGACTATTACCCCTGAAAAACATTTTCAGGAATCTTGAATTCATTCCTTTGCTTCTACATCTTTTTTTTGCTTGTTTATTTAATAGGAATACATCAGAGAAATTGCTGGTATTGCACATTTGGAAAGGGGAAACACTTTTATTCTTCATGAGCGTTGGCAAGAAGGGACCTATGCCATCATGGTTTATGTTGTTGTTACGAGAATGGTCATAAACACTTGAAGCTTCTGGCTTTGTAGTACATCTAAAATCACTTTATTTGAAAATCATGTTTATTACTCTTTTCAGCTGGAAATTCAGTAGATCAAGACAAATGTGGTGCTTCTCTGCCTAATGCAGTTAGTAATTTGACAAGATAGGTATAATTCCCATACATTTCAGTTCCTCACAGTAATTGTGTTCTAATTTGGCAAGCAAACAAAAGACCTTATTAAGTACTGTTGAATTTTTCCAAGGCAAAGTGTATACAAGGTCATACCAAGGGCTCAGCTGAAGTTTATTAAGGATTAGCAGTCTGTTTCTGCAGGAGGGATCCCTCCAGCTACTGTAATGTATGACAGCCTGGCAGACCATGTTCCACAGCAAGCTGTTGAACAGAGCAGTTACTGAACAAATTCTCAGTAGAATGTCTAATAAAAGGGCTTCATATATTAAAGACAGTTTTCTCTTTGCATTTTGTTACATTTGGAACAGATAAGCAAAACAAGAAATTATTTGCTTCCATACATTTGGAAAATCACACTAGGAGTAGGCCATTATGCAAAAAGGACTGGGTTATTCCAGTGCTCTTCACTTAAACTGTAAATCCTTGTGGCAGAGACATCTTTGCTTTTGAAATTACCTCATGCAATAGAAACCAATCCGTGAATCAAATATAAATCAACTAAATACATGTGAAGATGTTTGGATAGGCCAGGTTTGCCCTTAACTTACCAAAAAAGAGTAATAATTTAAATATTTATAACCTGCCTGTAAGCTTGGGGCATTTAAACCTGTGAGCCCAGTCTGTGAGTTGGTATTGGACCATGCATGGAGTAAGGCCTTTACTTGTACTTTTCTGATCATCATATAGACTCTACAAGGACACAACTAGTATAATATTAGCCTTGTGATGCTGCTAAAGTCTGTAAAATACTTACAGATTATTTACTGCAAGGATGAAGTGTTCTTTAAAATATGTCTAAAGTGCTGAGTGAGTCTGTCCTGTCATAGCTCTGGGAATTTCAACTAATATTCATATTCCTGTGCTAACACATAAATAAATAAATTTGCCTCTTTTTCTTTTCCATAACTATATGGAGTTAGCAAAAAAAAAATATTGAGGGAATACCTTTCCTGCTTTTGAAAGTAGCAGAGCTGGACAGAGACTGTGAAGACTCAGTGCCTCTAGCAGGAGAAATATGTTCATAGTCAGGCTGTGCACTTTGGTCTCAAATAAGCAATAAAATGTTATAAGTATGTAATTGAATTTTGAGATTAAAAAGACATATAAATTCCTCCTGCCTCTACAAACTGGTGTAGAGCTTTCCAACCCTGGAATTCTTCTAGAATCAATAATTCTATACTTTTTTACTATTAAAGGTAATGTGGACTGAACACTACATAAACTGACCATTTTTTCCAATCTGCGCTAGAAGTCAACATAAAAGTTCCATTTCTTTATTGTTCTCCAAGTTCATAAAAGCAGCATTTCAAAAATAGTTGATTGCTACTAAATTCACACACTCCTTTTTTTTTTTAATAAAGGCAAAGATTTCTTATGCCTGCCCTCAGGTGCCTTAAAATCATGTAAACAGCACTTAATTCCTCTTGTGGAATATAGCACCATCCTACAACACACACAAGCATGGAAAACTTGGACTCAAGGATGGTAAATCACCATAATTTCCTGGTAGAAGAGATGAAACGAGCTGCAAAGGGTCTTTTTAAAACATAATACTAATAAAAAGATATAGCACATACCTTAAATATCTTTAAACTGTACCAACTATCCATCCTGAAGCTATAAATCCAAACAAATAGTTGCTCACTGAATGACCTTAATATTGGTTTTGAGAGCAAATTGTTTGGTAAATGATGCAAGAAGTGGTCATGAGGTCAAGGAATGTCAATACCAGCCCAGATTTTGTAGACCAAGGTCCTGAAATTTCTAAGATACCTACAGGTTGTGTACAGCACTTGCATGACTGGACTGGTCATGGTTACTTGAGAGCTTCTCATTTGGTGTCTTCAACAGCACCAATAAATTGCATTTATCAGAAACATGCATAGTGCAAATACCCCTTGTTGGTTTTGGTCCTGAAAGATCTAAAAGTATAATATTCTTTCATTATAGAATTCAGAGAGAATTTTTTCATAGGTTGCCTTGGTAACAAAAATGTATCTGAGTTCATTTTTCCATTTTGCATTAATAAAGGGCTAAATATTATAAGTAGTAACAACTGTGTCCTATTAAATCTTGATGCTGCATAGCAAAAGATTTGTTTCCGTAGAAATGGGAGCCTTGGAATTAGTCCTTTGTTTTAAGTCTTGAATCACCATAAGTTTTAGGCCTGCTTATCTGTCTATATGAATGTTAAAGACAAAATCTATTAATAAGTGCAGCTCTCAGTTAAAAGCATGGAAAGGATTTGCCTGTGGTCTGTAAGATTCCAGTATAAAGATCTCAGTGTTCAGACCCTGATGGGTGTTTAAGATGCTCCAGTAACTGTGTCCAGCTCTGTAAACATGCACATTACAAAGTTTCTTGTGCTTACAGAAAAATTACAAAGGATGACAGAAGTATTATTAGCTACAACTCAGTTCCTCCAGGGTGAAAAAGAGGCAATAACCATTGATTATTCCATTAGCCAGGGAGTTGCTTTAACCATTTCCAAGATCTCAGGTCCTCCAGCCTGAGGGAATGAGAACAGATGCAGAAGGGAAAAGGGACTCAGCAAGATTTTATGAAGAGCAGTAAAGTTCTGCTGGGGATGGAAGCTGCTGGGGTAAGAGTCACCCTGAATTCAAGCAGCTGCTGATCATGCTTTGCTCCTTTCTCCATTTTTTGTGGGAAGTGACTACTTGATCTTTTCTAGGTCTGCAGCCCTCAGTGCACCATACAGTGCAGAGCTCTTGGAGCAGGCTCCCTGAGTATTGTAAAGGGGTGGAACCATCCCAGTGACAGTGTTATCTCCTGCTGTTTTATAAACAGATTAGACAGAATATTTAATTAATAGTTAATTAATGCAAGACATATGCAAAATATATCATATCTGTACCATACCTGAAAAAAATACATGACTGAGTAACATAAGGGCAGAAAGGTTAGATCTTTTTAGCTTCCAGCTTAAGAGAGGGATTCAGAACCTGAAATTTAGTCCATTACAGCTTTCTAGACAAATTGAAGAAGGACTGTGACCAAAGTAGAGAAGCACAGGGATAACCAAGTCTGTTATTGAACCTCCTGTCCGACTTTGCCATCATCCCTCATGAATGGCTGCTGAATATACATGTGTTTAAAACAAACTAGGGTGTTTTAGCACTAAATAGCACAAAATCATTAACCATGTCAATTGTGAGGGTGCTCTTTATATCATCTGGTCCAAATTTGTGCTCAGAGCAGGGCTAACATTTTATGCAACTTGTGATTTTGTTTAATTGATAAACTAGATAAACTGGTAATCCAAGCTTGTAAAAAAAAAAATTTGAAGAAACAGTAAGCTAGAGATGCTCATCTGAATGTCACTTTCCTCCCTGTGTTTCTTCCCTGTGCTGTGTCTGGGAATAGCCTTGATTTGCAGAGAGTTTTGTGAGGAAGATACAGTTTCTGCCAATATTCTTTGATAGGGAAAGATTTCTCAGGAGAGGGCATGCAGAAATGTCTGATGTCTGTGCTGCTAGCAGAGCTCCCCGGAGCTCAGGGGCACAGCAGAATCCCTGTGCTTAGTTCTCTCAAAGGGCTGGAGATCTGCTGCATCCCCAGAGGTGAGACAACCCATGGGAGATAAATTCAGAGTTCTTATGGACAATCCAAGTGTCTGAGTGCTTCAATCACACCATCTCCAAAACTCAAGAGTTATCACAGAATCACAGAGTGGGTCAGGTTGGAGGGGACCACAGTGGGACATCTGTGCCAGCCTCCCTGCTCTAGCAGGGTCATGCCAGAGCACTTGGCCTGAGATTGCATCTAGATGATCCTGAAACATCTCCAGGAGGGAGACTCCCCACCCTCTCTGGACAATCTGCTCCAGTGCTTGGTCACTGCACAGTGAAGAAGTTCTTCCCAATATTCAGATGGACCTTCCTGTGCATCAGACTCTGCCTCATGTCCTAGTGGTTGGCACCACTGAGCAGAGCCCAGCTTTATCCTCTTAACATCCTCTCTTTAGATATTTATACACATTAATAAGGTCCCCTCTGAGCCATCTCCTCTTGAGGGTCAGCAGGCTCAGCTCCCTCAGCCTTTACTGATCAGAGAGAGTCTCAAGCCCCCAATCATCCTTGCTGCCCTCCACTGTATCCACTTCAGGAGCTCCACATCTCTCTTGTACTGCTGAGCCCAGAATTGCACACAGTACTCCAGATGGACAGAGCACTCCAGATGATAGAATGACAATTCCCAGAAATTAACAGCCAGTTTTAGTTGTAAATGTTGAGATGAGAAGGCAATTGGAATCAGAGAAAATAAGGGAAGAGTCTTACAGATTTATCAAAATATATCCCCCACGTTAAGTACTGAGATATTATCTTGACAGGCTCATTCTGTCTTTGCCATGGACTTCAGGCTGTGTCTGAGAGGAAAAAGACCTCTATGACAGGAAATCGAGTTATCTAACACTTTTCTGTCTCTGTGTCTTCAAGCAACAAAAAGGAGTTTGGACAGGTTTCTAGCCACTTCCCAATGTCAACAGTCTTAAAACCAAACCTTGCAAGTGTGAACTAATCAGTACAGTATTGATAAAGAATTGATTAAGATGTTTCAAATACTTTGAGACTGAGGAGAACCTAAACCTAATTAAGTCTCAAAACTCTATTTCCAAATGGAGTTGTGAGACCTAATTAGTGGTTTCAGTCAAAGCAGGGCTAGTCTGACCACAATAAACTGGACCATCAGGAAATCAGGTCAAGTTCAGACTCTTCCCTGCTGACATCCCAACTTCTGCTGGCTAAGCCAAGTCACTTGTCAGGCTGTGTGTAATATCATCTGTCAGCTTTTACAGAGTTCTGTCATCCAGAGATGACAATAGAGGCAATAACTAAATGTAAACACCTTTGCAGTTTGACAGCATGGTTAGCAGGTGATTTTTATCCCATGGGCCCTAAAGCCTAACCATTTGTCAAGTCCACTTATGGCACTGAAGCAAGCAATGTGAATATAACCCTTACAGATTTACTTACAGAGATATTTTCTTGTGTTCTAAATAAATGTTTAAAATATAATGAAGCAGATTAATTGTAGAAAAGACTTTGTTTTGTGTTACCTCTGAATGCCTGATGTCGCTAAGGGTCTTTCTAGGAAGGTAAAAAGAACAGTATGCTAGTTTTTCATTAGTGAGAATAAATATGGATCCAAATAATATCTGGCATGATTTTAAACATACATCTCATATACCTCTGTCAGCTTCAGCAAATATAGCTGGATTGCTTTGAAAGGCATCCTCACAAGGAAGATGCACTATCTAAGACGTTGTGTAAATGGTTTACTTTGTGACTTTTCCAAAGCTTTCAAAAAGATCATTCTACATTTAGGCCATGTGCTTGACAGTGTGTCTTTCATCCTATTAACAGGCACTACAAGGCCACATAAGGAGGGGGAAGTCCCTGGTGTGGACTATATTTTCATCACTGTTGAAGATTTTATGGAATTGGAGAAAAGTGGTGCTCTCCTAGAAAGTGGAACATATGAAGGTAAGCACACTTTTACTGCTAAATCTGTGTCATGTTTCCATTGTACTGTTCTCTAATGTGATGGAATTGCACTGGGATATCCTGTTACAAATGTGTCATTGCTACTGTTATCAGAAATTTGTGAGGAGCCATATGGCCATTGTGAAAATATTTTCATTTGTAAAAGCTAAATGCAGATGGATTCATTGCAATTCTAGTATATTATAATGGTTAAGAGAAACATGATACTACACTACATACACAGAACAGGAATACTAGTCCTTTACACCAAATACTTGAGGACATTTCCACAGAATTTCAGCAAACAGCTGCTTTTCTAACATAGGACAAACACATTCTACAACAGAAGTCAGGTGTAAGGCTGACACTTTTCCTTTGCATGTGGGATCTTGCAATTACCCATCTATATCAGAAGTTGAAACCTCACTACTTAAGTAACAGAGGAAGAAATTGCTATGTCATGTCTTATTGGGTTTGTGAAGTTATTGAAAAAACCTCATTAATTTTGTAATATGGCAAAGGGATAGGAGCTGTCCTAATGGCTGTGTTAGAAATGTCTGTCTGTGGGGCAGAGCCAGCTCACTACATGACTCTGCTTCCCAGGAGAACCCATGATTCATCTGATTTTACCTAAACACAGCTATCCTGAAAGTGAAACTGTTGTAAAGAGGTAGGCAGTTACATAGCAGGGTATTTTTATAAAACCAGAATAATTATACACTATTTCAAATCAGATGTTTCTTGCAAATACACTAGTATTTAAAACAACCAGGTAATGGATAGTGGCTCAATATTCAGAATTAGAGGGAAAGCCCTTTATAGCAAAAATATGACCAATATATATGGGAATACCTGGGTGAGTAGAGCCCTTTTACAGAAATCAACCCTGTATTTTCACCTTGTGGCAAAAAAAAAAATGTAGACATTTTTGTCCTGACTTTGTCCCTGCCAAGAAAAGCATCTGAAGATAAATAAGAAGCTATTCACCCCAAAAAATCATTAGCTGTGTTATAAATAGCAGCAAAGAAGGTAATTCTTTCCCGCCTAATCAGCACAAAATACCCATTGTCCAGTAAATAAATTTTCATTAAGAGTTTTATCAATACAGAACTTGTAACAAAGATTTCCATTAAAGAAGGTCAAATAAAGGAAAGTGTGTCATCTTTCAGGTTTTTCCTTTTTTCACTACATGTAATGGTACAAGTTACCTAAACATTAATACACCACCAGAATTTTACTTTTGTCACAGGTTAATTTAATAAATAACAAGCCTTTCTTGAAGTGTCTTTTTGTCACCTGAGGTGTTTGAAAGTAACATTAGAGAAGCTTAAATGGAGCACAAGTCTGTCATTGCTTGACCATGTAATTTCATTAGTTTGCAGCAAGTTTGTAGAGATTGAACTGCTGCAGTAAATTAATTCACAGTGCTCTTCTGTCCCTCTAGGGATACTCAGATGTGTTTTTTAATACCAGCTATCAGAGCTGAGTGGACAGCAAGGTGAATTATTGGTTGAGGAAGTCTGCATGACTCCTCAAACCAGCTGAGGACCCAACTGAAGAGAGGTCCAAAGTCGTGACTGTGCAACATCTGTCACGTCATTTGCTTATCACAGGTGACAAGTTCACTGAAGCCAAGAAATCAGAAATTAAACAGACAACTAACTAAACTCAACAGACCAATTCTGCCTAAATCCTGTCTTTGATTCCCAGGCTTTCTGAACACCAGATGCATATTCTGACAAAAAAAAATAAAAAAATAAAAAAACCAAAACAGAAAACCAGATAATATATTATCTGCCTATGACTTATGGCAAAAAAATAGGTAACACATGAGAAAATATAAGTGTTTTACAGATGTTATTTCTCCTGTTCCCATGCAAAGTCTTTTGGACACGACCATGCAAAGTTAT
Organism: Cisticola juncidis; assembly: GCA_013400215.1. Taxonomy (NCBI): domain Eukaryota; kingdom Metazoa; phylum Chordata; class Aves; order Passeriformes; family Cisticolidae; genus Cisticola; species Cisticola juncidis. The sequence continues at coordinate 1,719,572 of VXBR01000306.1, read as the reverse complement.
ACCTCCAGTTTCATGGTTAATTCTTGACTGTAATGCCTTCTTTGCAGAAGAATTTTTACTAATCATCCTGTCATAAGTTTTTCTGAGCATTTTAGGACTTCAATGATTAAGATTCCTGATGAAAATTATAACAACCAAAACAAAGAAATTTTCAATTTCCCGCATTTTTGAATTCTTACATAGATCAAGCAACTTATTTGAGCATACATACTCTGGGAGATGAATTTTCCTGTCCTTGTCAACACTGGTTATTACATTTATGAAACAAATCAGCTTTCTTTTTTAATAGTTCTCAGTGTTAATAAATTGGTTGGAAGATTTCTTTTTGTTTTTGTTGTTTTTTGTTTTAAGAAAATAATTCTGTATTTAGCTAAGTTTTTGTGCAGTGTAGCTGAGTCAGTCCATGCTGATCATCTAACCACAACTGCAATGAACTAGTTCATCTCTATCAGAAAAATGTTTTAAAGATGGGATTTCGCATTCAGTTGAGATAAAAATTCAGGCTGTGTACATGTGCTGTTTTTCATCACTCTTTGACTAGAAGGTTGGTTTCAGTTAATTTGCCTTCTATTGTGTGAATTCCAAAGAGAATCAGGAACGTTCATTTAAACCAGAGGACAAGGAGGTCAAGTGCAGACTTACCTGACACTGAATGTTTCCATTGTTCATTGTGGTACCTGGTATTGTTGGGAGGGCAATATTTTCTCATAGTAATGACAAAACCAGTAAAAACAATCAGAAATGGTTTCTTCCACTGCAGTAACTAAGAGTTGTGATTCCAACTTGGGCAGGATATAATCTAAAAGTGAAATATATATATTATATATTCTTAGAAAGGTAGCATTGTATAGTTCTTTTTATTTTTTCTTCAAAGCACCTCTTTTTTTTTTTAAGTTTTAAAATAGATTTTCAAGTTATAAATCCTTTAGAATTAAAAATAGGATACTCTGTGACCTCCTGACTGCTTTAGGCTTTGGACATGCCTTTCTTTGTCTGCTGCTCTTGTGATGACTGTGAATGACTGTAGTATTCCAAAGTGCTGTAGAACAGCACTAGTATGTTCATGATAAAAACTCTGCAAAACTCTTTTTTTTAGCAGTGTTGCAAATATGAAAATATTTCATTTCAGTAGGACTAAATGCATTATTATTTTGACCTTTTCTTTCTACTTATGTCTTTCTGAGCAATTGCTGGTAAGAAAGCTATCTTTTTAGATATTAATTATTTTAAGCATACATAATGTTACATAAACAGTTGCTATATTTTGCAGCTTACCTGTGGCTAAGTTCCCTGTCAATTTAGATAACTTTAACCAATGCAGAACAAGAGAAAGGATACAAGAGGCAGATCCACTCTCAATCATTTTAATGGTCGAAGTCATGTCAACTTCAGTGACATTATCATTGAGTTTTGAATTTGTAATAAAATTACAAATTTTGGTATGCACTTTCATCTAAAAAATGTATTATACACCAGCACATTGCTATTTGAGACAGGAGCTGTTTGCCTGAAGAACATCAAACATTTATTTCAAGGTCTTTGTACAATAGCACAACCGAATCCTAAAGGTTTCCCTTTGTTTGCTTTTTAGTAGAATTTTAATTTACTGTACTGATTAAAAGAATTCTGAATTGGTTCAAAATTATAACTTCATTTCCAACACACTTATTTATGACATAAGTGTGGTTGTATGACCAGAGGAGGAAGTGTTCCTGTGCAGAATGAGAGCCACTGCCATTCAGACTCATGTAACACAGGGAGACACGACCCAGCAAAATAACCCTCATCCCTTTCCTTGTTTCTGTTCTCTGAGATCAGAGATGGTCCTTGAATTGACACAATGTGTCAGCCTATAATATGCAGAGTAGTAAAATCTGTGATGAACAGACAAACTGTGTGTCTGTGTGTGTGTACAGGCTTTTACAACTTCTCCTGTAGGAGGTTTGGCTCAGCACGCTGTCATCTCTCCAGTGTGTCAAACCTTGCATGGAGACTTCATAGATCACTGATATCAAATGTTGCTCCCATCTCCTTATTAGATCAGCAAAATTCTTAGCCAATGCAGTGTATCAGTAGAATTAAAGTGTATTTGAACTGTATATTGCTTAAGAATGCCAACACTCATTAACAGGAATGCAACAGCTTCAATATTTCCAATCCCCAGATATGTTAAGGCACATGAAGGTTAGAGGAAGATACCATTGTGAAGTGTTAAAAATGGAAGAATTTAAGTGCAATGCATGCAACAGGTGGAATTGCCTCCTAAAAGTGACATATGTAGTGGCAGTACCAGAAATAAGAAGAGATGTTCAATGTATAAATACTGCAAGAAAAAGAAACATGGTCATTGGCAGTCCATTAGAATGGAAATGTATTTCAATACATTACAGTAAGAGGTATTTCAGCAATGTGGAACTCTACAACTGGTGAAAACATGAAAAAGCCTGTCCATAACTATTAGATGTGGCAGAAAATAAGAACATAAAGTAATTTGACCAGTACATTTACCAATAATGCACTAAGTAAAATTCTTTCTTGCTATAAAATTTTTGTTTTCCTCAGAAAATCTCCATAATAGTTGTTTTGTAAAAGATATCTTATTTGCTTTTAATATAATAGTCCTTAATTTATTCCATGAAAAGCAATGATTTTAGTTATTGTGCCATTAATTTTGTTCAAAAATCCACTTTTTAAAAATTTACTTTTATATATTTATACATGTATATATATATGTGTATATATATATGTTTGTTTGTTTGTTTGTAATTGTCTCAAATTCATTCACTGGTGAAAATTCCAAGATCACTGAAGCCATTTAACCACTTACATAGTCATGGACTCTTTGGCCCCACTGAATTCCGTGGTAAATTTCCAGCTGGCTTAAAAGAAAACAAAATTTCACCCCTGTTTTTTTCACTGCTGGAGTATTATTTGGCAGAAAGTTGTGAGTTAGCTAGAATTTCTCTAACATTCCAGAGATGTGTAATTATTAAGTCTTTAAAAAAGAGGTTGAATACATCCCATGGGTGAAACCTTAGTGTTTTCTATTATTTCATTATTCAAGGACAAAACTTCCAGTTGTGGTAGGCACAGTTTTCGGGAGTCACATTATAATGAGCTCCTCTGGGGAAGAGAATGTGGGTCACAGCCAATGTCTTGCCTGTGACTCTTCCAAAATCTGCACATAAGCAACACTGGGAGGTGCTCTGATTCCATTCACCTGGAGACAGTTCCCATCCTGTCTCCTTGAGAAGACATTAAATTTTACAGCGGCTTTTATTTCTTCTCTCAATCCAAATTTAGCCTAAATGATTAAAACCCTTCTGTTCAGCTAATGCATTTTCAATTAACATTTCATTTTAATATCTGTAAATTTTAAAATGAGTTAAGGACTGTTCCATGTAGGCAATGGAAATTTTAATTACTGCTTTGTTGTAAAAATGGGTTCATAAAAAATGGTGTTTGATTCCAGTAGTTTTGATTCCATTCTTCCTTGTAAAAATTGTAAGGTATTCAAAAATTCCACCCACTTACTGTATGCAGTGTTCCCTTGTGTGCAGGACATCCTGAGCACTTCACAGCAGATGGATACAAAGGAAATTAATCAACATAAAGATAATAAAATGCTACCCTCCTAAGACCTAAGCACAGTAGTTAATGAAATATTCTGATTTAAAATGGAAAACAAAGGATTCATGAGGATAGATGCATAGAGATAAAAATAGTAGTCCTTCAAAAGCAGGAGGTGTTTTCAAGGGCATAGAAGAATGAAAAGAGAAACTTGATAGTAAAAATCATATCCCTGTTGAAAGTGCCTCATGAAGAGGAAGATCTCATTTTGATGTGATGTCAGCATTACACCCCCATATTCATCCCTAAATGTGGACATTTGGGTCAACAAATAGGAGAAGAAATCTTAGATACAGTCAGTGACTTCTTGATCTGATTGGGTCCTTATACCTGTTCTTTATTAGTAAGATTTTATGGGTTTTATGGGTTTTGTTGTGTCTTACTCTTGAGGCAGAAGCAGGAGCTGGATTTCATCATATTTATTTCATTAATAATATGAAATACAAAGAACATAAAAGGTCAGAAGCTCAAAAATATAATGGCAGTGAATATATTAACATGTATGACGAATGTCTATATTTTTTAGTTCATTTTACATCATAAAACTTACATTTACTTTTTTTTTTCAACTTTATTTAAGTATTTTGTCATTTTTTCCAGGAAGTGGTAAGGAAGGAATCAAATTGAATACATATTATTTCCTTTTTGTATGAAAACCAGCTGCTTTTAAAAATTATACTATTGCATTGTAAATACCTTCATAATTTTTATTGTGCCTTTTTAAACTCTGAGAGGAGTAGTGTTGTAGAATGTATACTTGGTGTCTGTTCTGAGGCTGCATAAATGCTCATTATTCTGATAATTGATATTCCTGGTGTGGGGTATATGGTTAGAAGGTCCTGCCCTGGGTCCATGGCAGGTCCTCATCCTCCACAGCACTGCTGACGCTGCTGGGAAGTTTACAGATACCTGAGGCTGCAGATCATGTCAACAGACAAATACTATTATTTCATAAAACGTTAAGATATGGTCAGTTTTGAGCTACTGCAAGAATGTAACCAATAATACAAGATAACATCCAGATGCACATCATAATGTAGCATTAAAAATGTCACCTGGGGCCACATGTGTCAGTTTAGGTCAAGCCCATTCCCACAGGCCTCCAGGAAATAGAAGCTTAAGGACTATGGTTTGACACATGAAATTCAGAGAGTGGGGCCATTTAGCCTTGAAACAGACAGCATCCTCCTCCAAAGATCTGACCATCCTTCATCCTGTGTACTTGCAGAGGAATCCCAGAGATCACTGGCTTCTAACAGGGTTTAACTGAAAGCAAACCAGCAGTCATTGGAATGATCTGTCTCCAGGAGCATCTGTCAGCTCCATGCCCTGCCCAGCAGACAGCCATGGGTACATTTGATCTGTGTGAGTTTGGAAGGCTGTGAGTGGGGTGCACTTGACTGAGCTGTGGTGCACTCAGCATCTCAGCTGAGCTCCCTGGCTGGGCTGTCAGACAGCTCTGCTGCCAGGGGGCAGTTCCAGGAGGCCAGAGCACTCTGTGGCTGTACCAGGTTGCTCCTCCTGAGTCAATGTCTGTAGGAGAAGGGAGTAGAGGTGACCTGGCCCCTGATAGTAACAGCTATGTTAATTACCCAATTCAGCCTCACTGAGCCACAGCTATATCCAATAAAGATAAGTGTGATAAAAGGAATGGGGCAAGCTGGTGAGGGAAGAATGGAGGAGGAACTCCAGAAGGATGAAAAAGAGTGATCCTGGGGAGAGAGAATCACTGCTGTGAGGTCAGTCTGTGTCTGCAGTCACAGTCTAGTCAGGTAAAAGCCTCCATTCAGAGTCTGCAAGCTGATCCCTGCAGTCCCAGTGCAGCAGGAAATAAGCAGCAGTCAGAGGCTGCAAGGGGAACCTCCAGCAGGAGCTTGCTGCAGCCAGAGTCAGTGAATAATTGGAGTCAGGCTGGCTAAGCTGTAAAGAGGAATAAACCAGGACCCTTTCCATGCTGTGGCAAACAAGAAGTCTGTGTCTGGGCTCATCTCTACCCTCTAACAAGAGGGCTGATGCTGTAATGTCCAGTGCTCCTTTCAATCACAGGTGTCAGGCACAAAGTCCCAGACTAAGCCACTGTCATGTGTGGCTTGGTAGAACCCATAATTCTGCTGGCTGGGGCTGTGTAGTTGAACAGGGGCTGCATGGACATTCAATTCATCTGATCTGGCATTTGTTGAGATTCTGGGACTGCTACAAGCAGAAACTCAGTCTCAGCTCAGAGTTGCTTCAAATGTTACTGGCTGGTAATTTTCCCAAGAAAATCAGAGGGATGTATGTTCACCAGGCAGACAACACTCTTCCTTGCCTCATGTGTGTTCCCAGGACGTAGAGCAGGACCAGGTACAACAGAGCACAAATTATAGGGGTCTGAGTGCTCCAGAAACCATTTCTGCTCAAACAGGCTCACTGAAACCACTGTCATCATACTTTATTTTGTATCAAACCTAGATCAGCTCCAAGAGGATCTCAGTTGTGGGGGAATCGAGAAAGAAATTTTGCCTTTGTCCTTTTCCCAAGCTGGGTTTACCATGTATCAGCTCAGCCCCAATCTTTAGAATTCCATGCAGTTACTACCAGAAAAGTATTAACAAACTGAAGTGCCCAGGCAAAAGCAATGCAAATTACCAGGAGAGCTGTAGGGGATAAATTTAGAGAGCTCATCAGATAGGGCTTTGTTGAGTAATGATTGAGAAGCTCAAAGAATTTAAAATGTGTGAACCCAATGGATGACTAAAGATAATTCAAAGTTGGGCAAATAAGTAACCAGGGCTAATGTGATGAAACTGGAAAAGATGAATTTTCAATTTAATATTGGGGGGAAAAATTCTCATACTTATGTGCTTTAAAACCTAAAATAACCTTCAGAGGTGTAGATACAAGTTTCATCTCTTAGAAATTTTAAAGGTAGTTATTAGTAGAAATATTCCTGCACTAGTAGAAGGATTAATTAAAGGCTGTAGTGTTGTATTGTATGCTTCAGTATAGTATATATTAATGCTGTGTGACACATTAGGTTTTGATTGTGGGGGTTTTTTGTAAAATGGGTCACAACCAGTTCATGTTTGCATTTCAGTTACATTTCTAAGTGAACTTTGCCTGCAATACATATTGTGTAGCTTTAGTTTAAATACAAACAGTGTTATAAAAAAAAATCAAACTGTATAGCCTGACTTACTAGGCTATCACACTGATAAGCCACATGCACCTCTAGGTATTACAAAAGATGTAAAAGAATTTAACATTCAAATTGCAAATCGTTCTGTGCTCTGCAGAAATGTTTATCTACATTTCTCAGTTACGGATATCTCCATTTTTCAGTATCTTACTGGAAAGACACAATGTTTGTCATATCCAGTTTATATGTATTTCTCATGTTGTTATGTTTTTGTGAAGCTGCTCTGGAGTTTATATCCTTTAGGATGCTACACGTTCATATTTGATATTCCTCAATATTAAGCTTCAGATCATTTTGCTGTATCGAATAGTATTCTAAATACCATACACTGTAGTTCAAAAGGTGTTTCTGAGGTTCTTTTGAAGGCAAATTGAGAAAATCCCCTTTCTGTTTCTCTCAACCTCAAAATTTTCCAAGAATATTAAAGCTGTTATATTTTCTAAACTCAAGGTATATTGAAGCTTCCACAGTACCTCTCTATTAACACCTGTCTATGCATCAAAAGATTGCTTTTTTTCTGAGTATGTTTCCTAAACCTTTCTTGCTTTTTTTGAAGAATAAAAAGTGTCTTCTTCAGTTTATGGTGTCTTGCTCACAACTTTTCAAACATGATAGAGAATGGTCCACAAAAAAACCCCACAAGCCAATTTCCTGGCCTTTTCAGATGCATCCTATCCAGTCCTGTGGACTTGCACATGTCTTGCACATTAGCTGATCTAATTAGTACCTAATTTGATCCTTCCTTCTGTACCATGGTAGTCCCTGTCTCTGCCATCCTTTGGACCTAAGCAAAGACCTGAATGGCCTGGGAGTGAGCAGCAAACTCTGCCAGTAAAGGCTGAGGAAATGAAGATATTGAGTCCTTCAAACTTCCCTACAACAGGTTACCCTTTCCTACACTCTCCATCTCTTGGTCACCTATCACACTGTCCCACATTCTTCCTTTAGTTGCTGCTGTGGCTGTGGAAGCCTCTCCTGTTACTCTTGATGTGCTTCAGCAATCTCAGCTGCACCTTTTCTTTGGCCTTCCTAATTCTGCCCTGTGTATCCAGGAAACAATTCTCTATTTTTCCTTGTTTGCCTGTCCATGTTTCTGCCTTCCTGATACATCTGTAGTGAGGAGTTTCCTGGAAGGAAAACTGACCCTTAAAGCCTTCCCTTGTTTGCACAGTGTTCTATGAAATCAGTATAAGGTCTCTCTATACTAGCAAAGATTGCAATTTCTGTATTTCTATTTTTTCAGCAGAAATTTCTTTGCAGCAAGACACAAAAAATTCCACGTTATGGCCTTGGAAACAATTGTGGGTTTGTTTTTTTTTTTTAAATCTCACTTTGATTTCTCTGTTTCAATAGCAAGGTACTGTGAGACTTTGCAGTCCTGCATGCAACCCTGGCCATGGTTGCTATGGTGGACTCCAGACAGGTGAAAAAAGTGTGCATCTTTCTGCCTGCTGGCACAAAGTAAGACAGGAAGCATCCTGTCAGGATGACCTTAAAATAATGAAGGACTTTGAGAGAAGTGGGTTGTGCCAAGTGCAAAATAATGCAGTATGAGTGTGGGAAGAAGGCCTGGATTTGTATGGTTAATTGAAAAGAAGGATTCAGCTACTGATACAGCTTTTTCTGCAATAGTGTTACATTACTTCCCAAGTGAGCTAATTAAAGCAAGATAAAAGACAAAAAAACCACAAGCACTAAAAGAAGTGTTTGTGTTTCAAATCAAGAAGTTTCTGATTCTAAACAAAAAAGAAAAAACAACCCTGAAGATATTAAAAACAAATGAACAAAACCTTTCAAGTGTAGGGCAATCTGTATATTTGGTTTACACTGTTTTCAAAAATAATGACTATGTTCCACCTTGTGTAAATGAAAGCGTAAATAGAATTACAGGGGGTTTTGGCCAATGGAAGGTTCTCCTTGTATTTCCAATTAAAAAAGTGGAGAAGCAATCAGAAATCAAGGTCAAATATGCTGCTAGAGAATGAAATATAAAGCACAGGTGATGACCTACATTTACAGTTATTTTATTTTGTGCATAGAGAAGAAAATAGCCAAGAATATAGAATAAGTTTTAAAAGGCACTACTGATGCAGCAGAAAACTATGCCTGCATAAGGAAAGTTCACCAGCACTGGAAGTGGTGCAGGAGAGGTGCCACAGTCTGCAAAATGAGTGGCTCTTCAGAGATTTGTGTTTCCAGACTCAGTTAGGGTAAGTTCAATCTGCCTCAGTCATCACCAGGAAGAGATAGGATGCAAGATAGCCATGACCATGGCAGGTTGATATCTGACATGGTTTTGAGCATCCTCAAGGCTGCTGAAGATCAGAGGAATGCAAAGACAGAAATCTTGCTTTGATCTAAGTTCACCACCAAATTATGTTACATACTCTATCAATGAATTCAGGACTGGGTATGGGAGAAAAAAAATCTACAATTTAAAAAGAAACAATCTTGAAGGCCTTTTGAATTGCATAACAATGTGCCTGATAATAATACTGAACTTTCAAATTGATAACTGGGAATCAAATAATTTTACTATCCAAGGGTAGACACATTTGTGGGGTCTTCCACAGACCTTGAGCTCGATTATAGGGAAATTCTACTGTTGTTCTTCGTTCATGTTTCGTGTGCATGAATGTTCTTCCCTAAAAAGGTTTTAGGAGCTTTAGATGAAAGAATTGTTGCTATTTGTATTTATGTGGTTTCAGAGAACCCCAGGCAGAGACTGAAAATCATTGCCTAGGTACGGCAGAGGCAGAGAAAAATAAAGCCCTTTCTTTTTTGAATTTATGAGTGCATTGTGACATGAAGGACAAGAGATGAAAGCAGTCAGTAGGGAAACCAGCTGAATGCCAAGCAGGGGATGTCCCTGGACCAGCACTTCGGCTGCTGTCACAGCTGTGCATTGGAACATTAGAGATGAAAGAAGTGAGAAAGAGGTAAATAGAGGCCTTGAAGAGGCAATGGGCACAAACAGAAACACATGTTCTGTCTGAATATCATAAAACACTTCTTACTGTCACAGTGTCCAGGTGCTGGCACAGGTTGCCCGAGGAGGCTGTGGAGTCTCCGTCTTTGGAGATGTTCAAAAGCCACTCAGCCATGAGCACCCTGCTCCAAGTGACCCTCCTTAAGCAGTGGGGCTGGACAAAATGATCTCTGCAAGTCCCTTCCAACTTCATCTGCCTGAAGTTGGTGACATCATAGTGTGGCTATAAATAACTCTTCCTGAGGGCACATCAGGAACAGCAGGAGATACAAAGAGATTTTGTAAGAGCAGGTGCTAACTAGAACAGAAAAGGTAGAGCGAATGCTGTGTTGAGTAAGGAGTTATGCAAGTGGGAAAATAATGTCAGTGTGGAAAAGAAGTGAGGAAGGGAAAGAGATGGGTGCTGTGATGAGTAAAAGACTACTAGTGAAGCAGCAAAGTGTTTAAAAGGTAAATACAGTGAGGATTAATGGCTCTTGCAGCTGGGAGTGTAGTGATCTTTAACTCTGAAGAGCTGGAAGATCCCACCACTGGGAAGATCTGGAACTGTTGTAGCTCACAGCTGCTTTTTTGCTGAATTTTGATAAGAAATATGTTATATTAGTTTAATAACCACATGTTAAAATGAGTGCAGCTGAATTATATCATCATTTAAAGCTTAAAACTAGGAAAGTTAATTCACAAATAAAAAACCTTAAAGCACAGATTCTGGCATGAACAATGTTATTGTCAGCATTTTTAACACATCCTTTTACAGAGAATTATATTCCGTGTGGTTCATAATAATTCCAAAGGATTTATCCAAAACAAGTTGGTTTCCTACTTTCTACTACAATAGGCAGGACAGGCTGTGTGCTATCACAGAATATCCCATTAACAGTCTCTGTGATAAGGCTTTGAAAGGCTTTTACACAGAGACAAAGAGAAATGTGCAAGTCTTTCCTCCTCCCTTGCCCAGTGTGTGCCAGGCCCGTTAGAGACCCCATGGCAGAGGGTACAGGAGCAGATCCTGCACCATCCCTGCTTTGAGGAGCTCTTCATCTGCTGTGGATGGACTGAGTGTGACAAGGCAAAGAGCATGCCCCTCTCAAGAGCTGGCACCTGGGATATGTCAGGCACAAGTTTTTCTTTACAAGTTAGATTTCACCAAAAGCCGCTGGCTGTTGTAATTTCGTAATTGAAAGTCCTTTGAGAAAAATTCTGTCTCACATCCCTGTGGAGATTTTGGTTGCAGGTACTTGTGTTGGTAATCCCTAGCACATGTTTTGTTGTCATATTGTTCCCAGCTGTATTTGGATACCAGTCAGCTGAACATAAAGCTTCACAGCTAAAAGAAATAGAAATAAAATCTTCTGCAGGCTCCTGAAACTGTTGTTATCTTTGGGAAGCCTCTACCTCTCTGTGTGAGACAGGGTAAGAATTTCTTGATCGATTAAAATTGAAATTAAAACTCTGACTGACTCAGCTGTAAAAATATGAAAGAAGACAGATGGTATGAAGATGTGCATGATTATATGCTCAGTGGCAAAATTTAGCTGGAAAGAGAAAGGAAGGAAATCAAAGTGATAGAAATGAAGGAGCTGCCCCTATGGCACTATTTCACAATTTCCCTTCGTAATCTCACCTGGCAGTGCTTTTGCAGTATCAGCTCCCAGCCTTTGGTGCTTCACTGCAACCCTCACATCAAGGGGTTACCATCAAGGCTAAAGTGGATTGTTCCACCTAAAGGAATAACCTTGAGACAAAGGCAAGTATGCTTGGTTGATTAGGGTAAAGCAGAAGTTTGGGTTTCCACCCATAGGAGGGGTGGTGCTTTTGTCTTTTCCTTACTGGGATTGTACTGGAGAGTGAGGTTTAAGCCACTGACAGGAACACAGTTAACAGGAGGTGCTTTGTGAGGAGGATGAGCTGACCACAGCACAATAATCCTCTTGCCTTACCTTTAATGCAAACTCAGAGAAAAATATTTTTAGGGACTGTGAGGAAAAAATTTGGTATTATCTTCTGTGTTGAAGCTTGGGTTGAATCAACTGGAACAGAGCCTCCATCTGTGACCTTCTGGACTTTAAGCTGTCTTTACCTAAATTCAGTATGCTTTTTCAGTTTTATCTGAGTTTTACTCAGTTATGAGTAATTTCCTTCATCCTAAACTATTTTTGGCCTTTGGTACTACTGCTTTTGTCAGTGAAAGTCATGGGGAGGGGAAAAAAGAAAATCATTCCAAGCAAAAGATTAAAAGACTGTCATTTCCTAAGGAAAATGTTCCAGTTTTTGAAAATTCCATCATTTCTCCTCACTGTACATATATACTGTGTTTGGAGTGTTTATCTGAATGGTATGTGGCTTGTATAGAGCCTAATTTTTGCATGTGTCTTCAAGCATCTAATACGAACTCCTTTTTTGGAGTGTGGCAATCCAATTAGATAATAAGCAAGATTTGGGAAGAAACATCACATAGGTAGTAATTTGTTAGAGACAGGTTTTTCCTCCATAGAAATGCATTGTCCTGTCAAAATGCTGTTAATGTATAGAAAAACTAGGTCAGGGAGGGGGAAACCAGGGAAAGGGGTTGTTTTGTTGTTTGAATAACAGGATGCAGTTTCCACTGTTTTCAGCACTGCCATAACTTTTCAACTTATACTTATAATCTTTATTTGTAAGAAAAGTATTGGGCAAAGCATAGTGGTCACACATTTTATAGTGGTCTTCATGCAGCTGACCTGCAACTTACAAAATAATTACTTTCCTTTGCTGCTTTATCTCTTTCTTTCCATTCCTCATTTCAAAGATGCTCAGAAATACATTGGTTTGTGAGATAGCATTTACTTTCAGAAGTGACATTCCAAATAAGTCATCAAGGCAGAAGAAGGTAAAACAAACCAGCCATGCCTTCTTTGTATTTTTTGATTAGGTAAGGAAAACATTCTTCACGGCACCTCTACTTTATCAATTGCAAAAGTTTGATACACGTTATGAAGACACACAGCATTCAGATAAAAATAAATATTGACCAGCCTTCTTTCATTTCATTCTGTACATTTTCACTGTATGAATGAGTCAGGAATTCACCAGGAAAAATTGCATGTGACTGAAGGATTATTTACGTATTTATGTAAATTAAAGTCTTTAACTTTAGTGCTCCTAATCATCCCCTAGAGGCATTCAAATGTTTTTATTCTCTGTATTGAGAATTTTAGTGCTTAACTTTGGGTGCACTAAATTACAGGGCACTTGCTGAAGGATTTAAGTAGATGAGGTGAACACTCCTGTACAGCTGAAGACCTGCTTAAGATGCCAGAAGAGGCCCTTAGCAGAACAGGGACTGTATTCCAGGGCTGATGATCAAACAGAGGACAGGAAAACACATCAGTGTTTCCATCTGTTGGGTACAGGTACAGAGATGAGCTACATCAGTTCAGAGGAAGTCACTTCTAACATTCCCTAGGATTGCAAAAGCCTGACAGGTGGGGGTCAGGTTCCAGGTTTACTCATATCAGTAAACCTGATACTACTCAGTGCCAGCCACTTTGGCTGTGCAGTGGCTGTCTGAGATCTGACACACAGATTGCCACAGTCTGTCTGCTCTTCTTGTCTGGCACACACAAATGGTCACCCTCAAGATCACAGGCTCACAGAATTGCTTGGGCTGGAAGGTGCCTCTTCAGGTCATAGTGACCATCTTTATGAATGATGAGAGGGCAGCAAATGTTTCCTACCTGGGCTTTAACAAGGCTTTGGACACTGTTTTCAACAACACTCTCATGGACAAGCTGGCAAAGTATGGACAAGAGAGCAATATTTTGGATTGAAAACTGTCTGAAACAGTCAGGTCCAGAGGGTTGAGATCAGTGGTACAAAGTCAGGTTGGAAGTAAGGCTTTGGTTCTGTTATGCCAGGGGTTGATCCTGGGGCCAATAATCTTCCACAAACATCGTCACTAGTGATGCAGAAAATGGGACAGTGTACCCTCTACTAGTTTGTAGATGATACAAAACTGGGAGTGACTGATATAGACACAGTTCTAGTGGACCTGAACATGCTGGGGAATTAGGCTGAGAGTGAACTCATCAAGTTTAGCAAAACTGGGGAAAGATTAACCAATGCACCAGCACATTATCCCCAGGGAGAGCAGCAGGCATTCCAGCTGCAGTCTCACAGAAAAGTCACCTCGCCCTTCCAGCCTTTCCAAGAGTCTGTACGCAGCCAGTTCAGAAATTGAGTTGCTATTGCATCATGTCTCCGTTGCTCAATGACTGTAACTGCTTTGTGGTTTTCCTGTAGGTTTGCCCATGGTTTTCCTGTTGGTATGACAATCCATTATTGCCAAGCACTTCAGAGAGGCACCCAGACATGTTCATTCACCAGAACAGTCTCAAGGTTGTTTCATGGGCACCTTCTTCTTAATGGACCAATGCTTAAAGTGATTCCACATTATCACTGCTTTTGTTGATTTCTGTGGCTTCTATTCCCATCTCCCCTGGCCTGTTACATGCTCAGCTTGGTCATTTGCTTTCTGAGGAATCCCCACCTCTCCTGCAATTACCAGTTTAAAGCTCTCAGTTTGGCCATCCTTGACACACTGTGTTCTTCTGGTCGCATGCTTTGGACACAAGAACCTCCTCCCTCATTCTGCATCATTCTGTTCTTTCTGATGTTGTGAACTTATCAAGCTCTATCTCACAATCACAGACTATCTTGTTCTTATTTCATATGAAAATAGGGCTCTAGAACATCACTCTTCATCGATATAGAAAATTATTTCTAATTTCTGTATTTTGTTCCTTATAAGCCAACATTATTCACTTTTATGTCAGTACTGGATCTCCTTTACATGACTCTTTGCTTTGGTAGCTAATCAATGGACTAAACATAATTGCCCTTTTCATTTTCGATATATCTTTGAGTGTGACTGATATCCAACTTAGTTCCCATGTAGAACTGGAAGATATTACCTATGACCTGTAAGTATTGCATTTTTCCGTAATAGTTTCTAGAGGCTACACAGGACAGACTACAGTGTGTGAAATGGCATTAGAAATTGTTTAAATACTGGTTAATTTTTCATTTTACTCTTACCCCTTTACTCATCACCCCTTGCAAATGTAGAATTCTTGTTCTGCTAAGCTGGATGAACCCATGTTGGTTTAGTCGCTTCCTATGCAAGGGTTCACATAAAACTCAAACTGGAGAGAGATCATGTTCCTGTTTTTTGACTTTAAAGTATGTTTTTAAAGTATAGTTTTGAGGTCAGAACAACAGGCCACTGTGTACTTGGATGTTTTTCTTTCTTTCCCTAATATTGATATTTTATTTGCTTTTCTTCAAGCATAAGATTTGATATATACATTTAATATCCTCACTGCCAGTCCAAGAGGTCGGGTACTGGGTTTCTGCATTGGAAGTTGCCTGTTATTCCTGTTTTAAAAACACTGAACACTTCTTTGCCATTCTACTTTCTCCCCCACATTCTGCCATGTATAATTATAGATATGTTAATTCTTTTTAAATAATGGAAAATAACTTTAAATAATATTAAAGAGAAGAGTAAAGTAAATTTCAGTATCAGAAGTGGATTAAGAATCAATTAATCATTTTTTTCTCTATGTTCTTTTCCTGTAAATTCCCCCAAAGCTTAAGGCTAAATCTTCTCCTTTCTCTGTTCAGCCTATGGTGGCTGGAATTGGGAAAAAAAAGGAAAAAGCAAATTAGGTATTCAGTTCTCTGAAATACATGCTGAAAAACTCAGGGGAGCAAATTTGGAATGTCTTGCTGCTCAGACATGAGTGTTTTCTTATCAGCACTATCTTCTTTTCTGCTGCCACCATTTCTGCCATGGCATTCTTAAGAAGTGTCTGAAAAGGTAGATATTTCAAGCAGTAGGAGTCCAAAAATAAATGCTCTAACAATAATCATCCCAGGTATAACTAAATCTTGTTTATGTATTTGATTACCCCTGGCTGGCTCACCTTCTGGCGAGGAAATATTTGTCATTTCAGTAGGGGGGAAAGGGGGAATGTTTTAAAATAACTTCCTAAATAATAGCACAAACCAGACCTAGTCATTAGATTTACCTATCAAATGTCTGAATATTTATGACAATTTATGTATTTTTCATTTGTAATGAGTCACTTGAGGAAACAAATATATGAGTGCTGCACAGAATGCTATTTTTTCTCATTTTGTTTAATATGAGCAGACTAAAATTAAATGGAATGACAGAAAGGAGAGCTGGTTAAGCCTTGTCAGGTCATTGAGGTTGTCTGCCTGCCAACCAAGCTATGTTGCCCGAGGTATATGCAGGTGCTTTGTTTCAGTCTAATTGTGAATGACTCATCCAGTGAAGCTCCTTGCACCACCTCCCTTGGGAGACAGCTCTGTGATCTGACATCCTAACAGGGAGAAAATTCTTCCTGATACTTGGCTGGAGGTTTTACTGTGCACAGGTTTAATCCCCTGTTCCTATTTGTATCCACAAATACAATTTTTTTGAGGACTTTCAAAGTATTTTTTTTTCTTACTCTTACTTAGGTGGGTTTGACCTACCTAAGAGAAGTAATAATCCTATTTTCCCTGATTTTTCCTACACTGCATTCAGACTTGTAATTGGTTAAGTCTAACTAAACTATTCCTAAATACTGTCTAAGTATTCCTAGAAACATTGCATACAGTCTGATACTATTCTTTCATGTTATTTTTTCACACTTTTTTTTTTTTTTTTTTTTTTTTTTTGTACACAGATTTTTANTTTTTTTTTTTTTTGGCACTGAAATGCTTCAAATTCTGGATACAAGGTGTAAGTTATCAACATTTCACTTCACTGCAGCTCCTTCAGTCAGTGTTCACTGCTGTTTCTCCACCAGCTTCACTGCTCTAACACCCTCCTCAATAGCACTTGGGTGGGTTTGGCATCTGTAACCTGAGCATGGCAGGAAGGGAGAAGAGGAATCAAGCTGAAAGAAATGGATATTTACAGATTAAATTAGAGGGAGTGAGGAGGTATTAAAATTAAATATCCTCTAGTAGAGATGGGAAATTGCAGGGTGTTAGCCTGGAGGAAACTAAAATTTGAGTATTACAAATTATGCAAAATGACTGGAAGCTAAGTATATAATATAAGGGGTAAAAAAGTGAAATTTAGACAATTCTTATTACAGCAAAAATGTAATTTTTTTTTGCAGAGAAAATATGCGCAGAAAGCATCTATGCTTTAGTTCACTAGAATTGGTTTAGAAAAGCCTCATGTTCTGTGTTGCAGAGGAAAATCAAGTTAATGTTGCTCTGGTCCCTGTGGTCTCTCCACCCATGCCTGCTGCTCAGAGCAGTGGGGTCTTGCAGCCAGGCTTCCAGTCCTTCCCTCAGAAGGGCTGGGAAAAGCTCCCTGCCCCTGGGGCAGCCTGGGAGCTTCAGGCTCTCCACTGGCACCTCCTGATTCATCTAGCAGCTCTTGGGTACCAGCTAACATTACTTATTAATAATTTTGCTTTATGCCAGAAATTTTCCCCTGATACATTGTATTTGCAAGTCAGATCAAGCACAGCATATGTCCTTTTTCTCTTAGCTAAAATTTGTTCATTTTGTCCTTCACTAAAGCTTTTTTTTTTTTTCCTGAATGCCCTCACTGACTTGTGGCTCTTTCCTAAACATATTATTGTTCTTCTTTTCATGGCAGCAAATATCAGTTGTTACTGAAGGAGCTTTGTTGCCTTTTTTTTTTTAGTTCATCTGGGATGATGCTTGCTGGTGCCCAGTACCTATTTTCAACTTTTAAGCTTCCCCAGCATTATTTTGGGTAAAGGGTTTCAGTGGTGCCTCGTGAAGAACCATAAGGAACTTAAATCACCAAACAATTTATTTCTCAACAATTAATGCTTTTGCTTTCATGGAAACCATTTCTTAATAAATGCAATCAAATGCTCATCACCATCTTCACCAAATATTCCAGTGCATCAGGTCATTGATTATTTTATATTTTCTAATAAGACAGATATTTATTTATTGCACTTATTGTTAATAATTATTAATTAATTTTATTTTCTAGACTAAAATTTCATCTAGAAAATTTCATTTTCTATCTGTTCTGGTCCTTTTGTGGTATGTTGTGTAGTGATACCTTTTCCTCTAGAAAACTTAGGAGTGTTTTTAAAGATTTGTGTTTAAGATGTATTTTTATACAACAGAGACATTCCTGAATGGTCCCACGTGAACTCTGAGTAAATAACTGAAACTGAGTATCTTTCACCTATAATTGGAGAGCAAAGATTGCAATTGCATTGAACTATGGTAGCAGTAAGTTCAGGGAAACAGACATCCATGAGGCTGAGTTAATACTGCTCCTGAAGCACAGCAGTAAAATGAGATTTCAAACATATATGTGAAAAGGAAACTACATCTGATCACTTTGGCTCCTGATGTACAAGGGTATCCATTTAGGTACAGGTATCAAAATTACCATAGTAGGAGAAGATACTTCTATTTTCCCCCAAAGCAATATAATTTTTTTAAGTTAAAATGACATCAGTAGGATGAAAGACAAATTAGGCAGTCACAAGAAACAGAAAAGAAGATGTATAGACATAACCTAGAAGGTTTCTAAAAGATCTAATAAGGACTTTCAGTATTAGAAAAATCATCTTCTAAAAAAGACAAGATAAAAATACTGAATCTCAAGACAATTCTGAGATATATACAATACCTTTGGAAATGTCAGGAATTTTATTCAAACTTTGAATATGAGGTAAAATTTTCCTAATGTTATAATAATCATAGTTATTATATAAGTTAATATTAATTAATTTATCCAGTGAAAGCAATAAGACTTGAATAGTATTAATTGCTAATAGAATTAAAGACTTAACACTAAGACATATTTGCTGATATATTCACATCAGTAAAGCCTTCTGAGAAAATGTGCCTTATGTTAGCAGGAGAGGTTTTATAAGGACAGAACTCCCACTGGTTCCATGAATAAGATAAAGCAGCCCAACAAGAGGCGTTCTTTGATAGTATAAATATGTCCACTCTGAGCCTTCTGCCAAGGCAGTCATGTTAGCTGAGGAGGCTGTGAGGGATTTTTTTTTTCACACTTCCAATGAAATTACTGTGACAAAAATCTTGATTAGTTCTCAGTCATTTCAAAATTAAGGAAAAAATTTGGAAATCTCAACGATCTTCCCATGGCTGATCTAAGGAGAGCATCGAGGCACCTCTGATGTTTTAGTTGATTAGGAAGGATAGAGTACAACTGTAAAATTAAAAGAAAGACACATCTTTATGATCACGTTCTCACGTTCTTGATCTTTATGATCAAGTTTATTTTACTTCACCTGCATATGAACTATTAGAATTGTGAGTAAAAAAACTCTTTCCACAAATGCTCAGAAGAAAGTCTTCATTGTCTACAGAAAATAATTCATGGGGCCCATAAATTTTCTAATTTAATTTCATATCTTCAGAGTTTTTGATTATTGCAGGAGCCTGTAAAAACAGGTTCCTGTAGTAGGAGTCACATTTCCAGTATTAAGCAGTTTTGTTCTCAATTATCTCAGCTAAAACAATGATATAATTTCTAAGATTCATCTAGCTTTTGAATACAGTTATTTTAGGTTAAAAATTATGTAAGATGATTGAAAATGCTTGTGGCAAAATCTTCGAAGTGCCAAGGTGAATTAGATGTTTAAGGTGCGTTGAATGCTGTTTAAAGTTTGCATTCCAGGTAAGGTTTACAGTAGTATTTGGGGAACAAAAATAGACAAAGGAGTAAGCTGCAAATAGTGCGGATAAAGTAGAATTAGAATTACTCAGAGTATTTATATTTATTCAGTTTTTTTATCAAGCACAGAGAGACCAGAATAATGAAAAAGATTAAACTATTTATATAACTACAGTGAAAAAGTGATTGCAAAACATGCTCTCAAATATTTGAAATGTGTAAATGTCAGTAGGGAAGAGAGGTTATTTACGATGTTGTGAGCAGTATTAGCAAAATAGCTGGATTAAATTTAAAAAGAAAGGATTTCATCTAGCTCTCAGGGTTAATTTCTGACAGCAAAATCCTTTGGGTTATACAATGTTTTTGAAAAGAAGCAGCAGCAAAGTTCTCTTTTAGGAAATCAAAAGTAAACTAAAGCACAGATTGAGAAAATTATTTGGGGAAATTATTATCCTGAGTATCCCTGGAATCCTTAGAGCTGGAATCCAGCTCTAAGAATAAAATAAATCTTTCCCATCTGTACTTTTGACCAAAAATGCTAATTTTTGTATTTATTTGCCAAGACTCATCTTAGTATTCACATGGTGAATAAGTGTTGTTTGTTTACATTTTTTAAAAGATTGGAACAGCTTTTGATTAGTGCTATGAATTAAAATTCCTATTTAAAGCTAAAAGGAAAATTCACAGCAGAAACTAACATCTGTGTACAGATAACAGAAATTTGCTTTCCACAGGCAGTAACCTGCTCCCATGCCTCTTGCTTATATATTAATTGCAATTTGTTCTCTATTAAATGAAGATTTTAGTAGTGCTTGACTTTTAGGTTTTCTTTTGATGTTTAGTGTAGAGGTTTTGAAGGATATTGGATGGGGACAAGAGCATCAAGGGGCTCTGCTTGTCCAGCAGATGTCCAAGATCACCCACAGCCCTTCAACCATTGACAACAGAGGATGGGGCTGTAGGGCGGCTGAATTTTCTAGGTAACAAAACTACAGTCCCTAAAAGATTTTTGTGCTGATGACACAAATGGTGGGAGTCAGTTCCATCCTAAGAGACGTGTCTAGGGTTCTGAAGTCCTGCTGCTATCTGTTAATGAGCCCCAGTTAATTAGCCAGGGGAGTCTGGAGAGGGATTCAGCGATCAGCCACCCTACTTCAGCTTCAGGCTGGGCTGAACCATTCCCTCCAGTGTCAGACATGGGGATTTCAGCTGCCCAAAACAAAGTCCTTTAGTATCATTTGGGAAATGTAGCCTGCCTTGGCACTGGAAGGTGCATGGGAATATGGGAGGAGCTCTGCCAGAGGAGCCACTCACACGCTTTGGTTCCAGTTGTCACTGTGAGCATCCTGTGGGTCAGGCTCTATCCCAGCCTTGCAGGTTGAGCACACTTAGGGGCAGAGGGCATTTTCTGTGTTAGTTCCATCACACTTAGGGGGCAGAGGGCATTTTCTGTGTTAGTTCCATCACACTTAGGGGCAGAGGGCATTTTCTGTGTTAGTTCCATCACACTTAGGGGGCAGAGGGCATTTTCTGTGTTAGTTCCATCACACTTAGGGGCAGAGGGCATTTTCTGTGTTAGTTCCATCACACTTAGGGGCAGAGGGCATTTTCTGCGTTAGTTCCATCAGAAGAAGGTGCAGCTTGTGGGCTCTGAGGTGGCTCCATGTGCACAGCAATGCATGGGAAATGGGAGCAATGGGGGGTTGCATCACATGTGCACTTGTGATCCAAAGTCAAATTCCCAAATGTATATACAGGTGTGGTATATCTCATTGCACCTCCAGCTGCTGTTCTAGAAGGGCTTTCCAGGAGTCCTGTTTCAAGTCTACCAGTCCTGTGTGAATGCCCCAGGCATCTTACAGACTCCAAAGCTGCAGAGGGTATTTGTGTTTATTCAGCTGGCTTGTAACACTGATCTCCATTTCATATCATGGAAGATTATACACTAAAGGTAGACGTGGGTTCAGGATTTGTTATTGATTGCCCAGCTCCAGACAGTGAAATAGACTGAAGTTAAAAAACTCAGTCTCAGTCTCTGCTGATGTTAACAATGAACTTTCAATTGCAGCATCTGAATCTTTTTTTTCCCATGTTTCTGGCATTGCCAATTGTTTCTAGGTTCACTTCATGCTCTAGTTTCACATACTTCATTTTTCATTTATATTCATGTTTGACTAATGTAATATTTATACATTTGGTCTTGGCATCCAGTGAATAGTAACAGCAGTTAGATGTTCTCTCAGTCCCAGAAGAACCAGCAAAGAATTTTGTAAATTACACATCGCTTATCACATAAAATCTCAGACAAGTTTTTGGCTGTGTGTCAAATGCCTCTAGATCACAATTGTAGAATTAAACTATGGAAGCTTTGGAAGTGCTCTATTTTCTGCTTTGTTGTAGACCAATAATTCCAGTTTCCTTAGCTGGTAAACTTGTGCTCTTTATTTTATTCAGCAGCTGGTAACCACAGTCTGGAGTGAAATTTGTTAGTTAGTTATGGCTGGAATATGCGAGAGTTTCCTTTACCCAAACTATATATTTTTTTTTTTTTCTTTAGTTGGATGTTCTCAGAGAGAATGATGAAAAACAGGTTGGTCTAAAAGCAGCTGTGCAGACAAGAGCACATCCCCAGTCTGGTACATATCCCTACAGTATTATGGAGAAGAAAAGTTCCTCACCAATACTTACATTAAAAAAAAAAAAAGTATATATATATATAACTGTATAGGATAAATCATCTTATAAATAGTGACACTACTCTGTAAAGGTAAATGCTGAATAGATATTGTGAATGCTACCTGACAAAAGCAGACTGATAATGACTCCTTCCAAACAATTACAGTTTGGTTTTCTCATTTTATTTCCCTTTAATTTCCTGCAACTTTAATAGCCATAGGAAAAATACATTTGCCGATGAGTGACTATTGTAGGGTGAGCTGAAGTGGCAAGAGAAACTCAAAATGTTTGAAACTGTGGCATGGTCTAGTTGATAGGGTGGTGTTCAGTCATAGGCTGGACTCAATTATGTCAGAAGTCTTTTCCATCCTAACTGATTCTGTAATTCTGGGATGGGTAACAGATCTGGGGATAATTTGGCTGAGGGTTAAGCAGTCACAAACTGATTCAAGCCTACTTCAGAGTGCTGGATCCAAATGGCCACTCCATTCTGTGGTCTGTTAATTAACTGCTGCTTTTTCCCCATCTCTTGATCATGTTGAAAGTATAACCCATGCTTCTCCTAATCTCCAATATATTATAGCTATCAGATCAACCTGCTAGTAAAACTGAAGTGTAGGAATATTTTGCACATAGCCTGACACACTAAAGTATCTCATTAAATGACTCACTGAATATAAAATGAATTATTCCAAATGCTGGTGAAGCAGAGTCAGCTGGTGCAGTAGTTTATAAATAGCACAAATACCTGTGCTTGCTTTCCTGCTGTCTCTAACTATTTCAGTTCATCAAGATCAGATGGATGTTGCTTTTCTGTGCTCTTCAGATTGTTCAATCCATTAAGGAGTGAGAGAGAAATCATGAGAACTTTTGTGTCGATATTGTTGCCAGGGAAACACTTTTTATTTCAGTGCATGGGACACTGGTGTCACTTTGATTCTGAGTTGCAGAAAGACAATTTCAGAGGAAAAGATCAGGGATGTAAAAGAGAATTAAGGAAATCCCAAGCTATCATTTTAAAGAGAAAAAATGTAATACCAATTGTTCCAGAGGCATCCTGAATGGCCTGAAAGTTTGGTGGTTTGTTTTTTTTTTATAACTCTGACTAGAATTTTGAAGGGAAAGTAAATGACTTTTTGGTCTCTCCAGAAATATCTTAGATACCGTTCCATACCTTTTTCTGTCAATTCATCATTGTGGTGCATCACCTTTTAAACAGAATGCTGAATATCTGTCTGGAGTGACAGGGAATATTCCAGCCTTTCCAGAACTGTCCTCAGTTCACAGGTATCTGTACAAACTCATTTGTACCCCTCTATGCCTGGAAAGGTTCCCTGAGTTAATCTAAACAGACTTTAACCATCCTGTAATTTAAGCAGCTTTGTAGGCCACATTTCTTTTCTGAAAATCTGTATATGCAGTTTTTGAAGAAGAATAATTAAGAATTTAGGAATAAAAACCAGAAAAAGCAAATAAAATCTATAGCTATTAAGTCTATATAACAGGAGAAATTTCATCACTGGATTGCCTTATGTCATTTAAAACTCATTTGACATTTTCTTTTTGATCAGATTTTCCTAAGAATTAAATACATAAAAGCAAATTGAAGAAGCATTAGTAAAATGATGCTAAAAGTCATATATTTTTTCTTCACTCTTTAAGGGAAGGAAGCATTGACAGCAAATTACCATTGCAACAGTAAAGTTGCAACATCTCCCCACCTCCTATGAGGAGTTGGAGTAATCAGGTGGTGGCTGGATAAATAATGTGTAAAGTGATATTTTCAAATTACAATACTTGTGACATCCTGATTTCTTTTTTTAAACAGAATTTATCTTAGTTATATGCATTTCTTACTTGGAAGGCATTGGATTAAAGAAAGGGAATTCACTGAGATTGATTTTATACCTTAAATATATTTAAAATAGACACAGAAAAGCATGATAACTGTAGGGCAAGAAAAACATCTATGCTGGTAGGGGCTGAAGAAGATAATACTTTGTGCTTTTTCTGCCAATCATTTGTGATGTTTTAATCCTTAAAGCACCTGGGAGATGAATGGTACTAAATAAATAATAAGTTTTGAGAGATCTTTTGGAACACTAAAAATCACAAAACTTTTTAAAGAGAGTGGGAATGGCAGTGAATCCTAAATAAAACTAAATAGGTTCCTAACATCAAAGCTTCCTGTCTTCACATTTCTTTTATCTCCTTCTTAAATTTCTTCTTTCTATTTCCTACTCATGAGAAGTCAAAGCCAGTTTTTCATGGATCAGTATCAGAATCGGGTTACAGTCTGAGAAAATTTATATGTTCAGGTTTTTTTCAGTCATTTCGAGAAAACTGACATTTTTCAGTTATCTTTATTGATGTGTGATTGACACAGAGTGTTTTAAACATAATGTAGGAGGGTGTCTTCCTTAATCAGTCACAGTAAGATAAAAACTGTATGTCAATATAGCTTGCAGCAGGTCAAGAGGATTAAAATTCCAGTTCCAATCTTTTTGCCACCACATCACATACTGCAGCTGTAACCAAATGTCTGAGTATGTTATGAACTGGATGAGTGGAAACTAGCTATAACTTATAATATATCTTACAGATTTATGCATATTTTTAGTATTTTTATTAAAGAGTTTATTCAAATAAGCATGTATGATGAACAGCTAATTGTTTTGATAGCCTAACTAGGGGTGAAAATATCTAGGGAGCTTCTGTAATGTGGAATGTTGTTTAAAGTCTTGGTAAGTATATGCCTCTTGCTTGAAAACTTGAAAAAATTTTGTTAAAGTGAGTGTGAAGAGTCATATTTATATCAGATAAAATTCAGATAAGTTGAAATCTGACTTTGCACTTGCTTGGTCGAGGTTACAGCGTTTCAGTGGCCTGTGGTACATTCACTATATTGTATAACATTTATTCTCCATTTCCAAAGCTGTAGAGGTAACTAATATCATCTCATGCCTCATTTTTGCTCCAGCAGTTTGTCATGCAGTTTCTGTCAATAACAGGATAGAGTCCATACCTTCATACGTGCACAAATGCCTTTGTTTCCTGAGGTTTTGATACAGGTCCTCCTGTTATGTAAACTTGTGTATATCCAGCTCTCTTGAAGGCTTCTCAGTCATAATGACTCATTAGGAAGCAAAATAATTCAAAAAAGTATTTGTGTGTCTGTGTTAGCTTGTCACTGTTAAGCTTAATTCATTTTGTTCTCACAGCTCCTTCTGTGCAACAGACCCACAGACATCCTTCTTATGCTTCAGTAGGTATAAAATGGTATATAAAAATTGTTTTTCTGGTAGGCAGACACCATAGCTTTCAGAGTGGTTGTATACTACTCTGTCTTAGAAACCAAAACCCAAACATGTGAGGAGATGTTTTACTGAGTGGGGTGCTGGTTGCTAAAAGGCAGGTGACCAGTTCTGCATTAGAGGAGCTCAGTAAATGATGGTAGGTTGTAAACATGGAGTTTTTTTATGAAGGGATGATTAGTCTGGGGCACATTTATACAGCTCATGATATTTTTTCTCACAATTGGTGGTAGTTAAAGAGCATAGCAAACCCCATTAAATGGCTGTGAGCTCCTGCTGTGTTGTTAGGGCAAAGAGATAAGATGTCTGTAGGCTGGTAGGACCTGAGAGGTTGCATCATCTTTGTGTATGAAGCTGCTTGAAGCTCTCCTGGCTGTCTCTGTCCAGTTGTGGTGCATGCTCTGCAAGCAAGAAGATGACAAGCTGGAGAGCAATTCATGAGAAATATTAAAGTCAAACTTGAATCTGTTTGGTTTAGCACCATAAAGGTAAAGAGGTGACTTTGTCACATTTTTCAAGTATTTCTGCAGTGTTTGTAGAAACAGATACCAGGTAATAGATAGTCCTTCAGTCTCACAGCCAAAGTATAATACAATCCCCTGGGTGTAAGTTGAACCTGTTCAGATTAGCCATGAAGCACATGTTTTAGCAATGGAGGCGAATAATGAGATATCCTGGGTGACTATGTATTAAATTTTTAAAACTAAGGTTGTTTTTTCCAGTCAACAATTCAAATGCCAAAATTCAGGGGTGGGTGTGTTCCCAAGGGTACCATGATATGTTACAGTCTGAGAACCTGGATATGATCCCCTCTTACCAGTTAATAAGATTCCTGTAGGGAAGAAGAGAGGTGGCTTGGTTTGGATCCCACTGGCTCGTGCAGAATGCTGCTACAAGACTCTGCTGCTGCATTCCCAACAGAGACAAATGCCAGCAGGCTGGAGAGGTCAGAGCCGGGGTCACCCTGAGGCAGGAGTTCTTTTCCTGTCCGTGCTCAGGCCGCAGGCTGAGCCTCTCCTGGAGCAGTGCTGCTGCACAGCACCACAGGTATCCTGGCATCCTCTGCACTCACAGCAGATGGGGCCATCTGATGATTTGGCATTCCCGGAGTTCCACCGCTGCCGGCGGGACTCTGTGGGGGAGGCAGACCAGCACACAGAGATGCCCTGGCTGTTCCAGGGCATTGTGAGGTCAGTGGTGCTGGCAGAAGGCACTCTGTGAGGTGCAGGCATGGCCCTGCACTCCAGCCAGCTTTTGGGGACACTGCAGTGTGCCAGGAGCTGTGCAGGTGCCTTTGCACCCCTTTGCAGCCGCTCTGCTGGGGCATCAATGCACACGGGCCTTGTGCATGCGAGTTCTGGCTGCTTAGCAACTGCAGCATGGGCTGTCCCAGAAGAACACACTGTCTGCTTAGTCTGTAAATGTAAAATATCTGTTTTAAACCTGCACAGTGCATCCTAAAGAGCACTGGAGCAATCTCTGTTTTTATAATGCATGGGGTATTTGGCATTGTCAGAGCAGCCCCTCCCCAGCACAGGAGCAGTGCCAGAGGTGTCTGTCAGACTGTGACTGCACAATGCACTCACCCCTTCATCCAGTGAAAACTCCCTCTGATTTTCCTCCTGTCCTTCCTGTCCTGTTCCACTCTGTAGAGAGCATCATCAGCCAGGAAATTGCTTCATTTGCAGTCAGTTTAATTAAGTATCAATGGTTTGGAAACTAAAAATTCACAGTGAGTATAGGAAACAAGTGTAAGTTTCAAATCATGCACAGGCAATGCAGTTCTTAAAAAATATGTTTCTTAATCTCAGATGTATTCTTTTATAATACATTTGTAAGAAGTTGCAATCCAAATTAAACAGACAAAATACCAGAATGCAAGTAAATGAAGTCACAAGGATATCTTTTCTAAACAACTCACGTTTCTGTTTATCTAATACTTAAAAAAATATTTTCAGTTCAACAGTTTTTACTTGACTTAAAATGTAATCAGCTGAATGACAAACACCTTCTAGCTTACCTCAGAGTAAACAGTTTGGCATGTTAGTTTTTCAGTTTGATCTAATGAAATGGTATGTCAGGAGTAGTAAGAAAAGGGAAATTAACATGTGGCTATGTCTGCTTTTCATTTGGTGACTGATATCTACACTGGTAGTAGATAGATTAAATTCAGCTCAAAAGCTTCCATGAAGAACATTCTTATGTGAGGAAAAAAAAACAAACAATAAAAGAAGTAAATACAAGAAAAAGTAATTTTCAAAGTAATTAATTATCTTTATTTTTCCCTGAAAAAGAGAGTCAAGTGATTAATCTGCATGGCAATTTATAAAACATATCTCTTAGGTACAAAAAGCATCCATATTCATGGCCATCCATACATTATTTTCTTCAAATAAAGTCAGTGAATGGATTTTGTCCAAGGGTTTCTAACCAGCAGGTAAGTATGTTTTAAAACTGTCTCTCCCATAAACAGTCCTGCTGTTTTGTGAACAGACAGACTGACCTATGAGCAGTCAAGCTCAAAACCTCTTTCCAAACTGAAGAGGTACTGGCAGACTGGAGCAGTTCTGATTGTTTTGTTTTCACATTTACCCAATACAACTTTACATACACTTACTACCGTTCAGGTTTCCTAAATTCCAATTAGTCATTTTTCCACTGCACTCAATGTACAACAGTCTTTGTTTTACAGTCATCTGAAGGACACTGAGTTCTGCATCTAGAAAGCTTTTTTGATTACTAACCTGAAATACCCATATTTAATCCAGGCTTGCATGAACTAAAGGAGATTTAGAGACAGAACACAACAGAGTTGGATATTAAGCTAATGCCAGGGCCAAAAAAAGGTTTTTTAATGAGTTAAAAGTTCCTTACATCCTTTGCTGTGCAGTGTTTGAGGTGGATTCATTGTGTCAGTATGACAGCTGGATTTCACTCCTCTGTTGGGGCACTGACAGACATCCCACCCAGCACCAGCTGGTGGAGAGCTGGCCAATGTGGCTCTTCACTGCTGCTTTCTCCCACCCCTCTCTTTCCTGTAGTTCCCATTTATCTGCCAGAAGAGCAGGTTGTACTCACCAGCCCTCTGATCTGCCTCAGACACCATCAGCTGGGAGCACCAGAGTGAGCTATCATCAAAGGATGATGGTCCATAGCAGGGCAGTGATGAGGGGGATCTGGTACAACCTTCACAAGTCTTGGATTTATTCCAACTTCCAACACTGCTGTAGCCTAAAAGCTATTTTGAGAACTTCACAAAATAGGTCTTGCTCAGCAAGGTTGGTGAATATAGTGACAATGACATCATTAGTTCTTCTGGACAGAAAATGTGCACGGAAATTCAGCATTTCCAAAGAAAACACAAAACTTCCTACTAGAGAGGCTCTGATGTGAACACAGCACTGTTATGTTAACGCGGCATTTGAACTAATGGCACACAGCAGCAAGTCTTAGGATCATTCTGAATGACATCTTTAATGTGGAACATCCAGCTTAAAAATCAGAACTGACAGTAGCTCTGTAAGTTTTTCCTTGCAGCCTGCTCAGTGATCATCTAATCTTGCCTTCTGTCTGAGGATCTCATTCTGGTGCATTCTCCATGCCTGGATCACCTTTCATCTTCTGACACTGTGAACCATTAATAGCAAGGCTTACACTGTTGACCTCTTTTGCAGTAGTGACTATATATTCCTTTGATTTCATATAAATTTTGGTTATACTATATGTAGTGTCCTAAAAGGGAAAATGTCTGCATCACCTTGCCATTGCAGCAGTATAGCTTCAACCTGGCCAATCTGCAGTTCAGCATGTACACGTAAACGTATGTTCTTGGACACATCTCTGGCTGCACAAGTTGCCATCTCTACAGAAGCTAAGAGGAATTACAGCTTGCTCCACGGAGTTACTACTTTCTGTAGAGGACTGTACCTCATGATTCTGCACACATAATTTGCCCACAAGCTCGTAGACTGGCAGTAGTGCCCAGAAGGGACTTGTACCCATCAAAACTGGCTGAAGACTGACACCCGTGTCTACTCCCAGTTCCTTCTTATTCTTTGTTCTTTTCGGGGCAGGAATGTGAAATGTGGCTCTCAGAACCCGCAGAAACAGTTCTTCAGAGGCTCTGAGAATGTGAAGTTCATCCTTTACACTCTGCTCCTCTGCCATATGAAGTAACCCTGTAACTGCAGCCCCTTCGTGACTCGAGACCATGCTTGGCTGCTAACTGCTGTAAGGGCATATGCCCAGTGCCTGCAGATGCCCAGCCAGATTTAAGAAATATTGTCAGGAATTAACTTGTAAGAATCCAACAATAATGTATCCCAACCTTTAAGGGAGGAAAGGTGGCAGTAGCCTCATGAAGTTTCATGAGGCTTTGCCAGTCTAGGCAAGAATGATGAGGAGAAACGTTTCCTGCCCTGAGAGTGCAGTTGTGTGTTCCTCGCGCTGTCTCCTCAGCCTACAGTTTTGTGCTGTTTGTCTGTCCCTGCTGTGATGCCTGCAGTTGGATCAAAGCCTTTGCTGAAGAGCCCAGGTGGGCAGCAGGCAGAGCTGGGCACTGCTGTTGCTGAGAGCAGCCCCTCCTCTCCCAGTGCGTGTGTGTGCCGTGACAGGGTCAGAGCACCACTGAGGAGGGAGAGATGCAAAAAGCAGAGAAGGCTTGAAATTAAATAGTCTTTGAAGCTTTTTCTTGACTAGTCTCACTCTGGCACGGACCCCTGCCTTAGGGGGGTGATCCAGTGGAATAATAATGACCTAGAGCTACTGATCTACCTACTGAAACATGCAGGGAGGGAAATTTATCTCAAAAATGACGGTAGGAGAATATCTGGGCTGCAGATAAATGTTTGTAAAAGATCCACATTAGCATTATAAGAATGAGGACTTCAATTTTTTTTCTGACTAAAACTGGAGCTTTTTCTGAAGTACTAAATGCTGCACAAAAACAAAAAAGTGGAAAAATCCTGGTGAGTGAGACCTTCATCTCTCCTCTCATTTATTACTAGTACCAATGGAGTAGCTGTCCTAATTAAAAAGAACTTGCCCTTTCAAACAGAGGAGCTGAATTCTGATCCAAATGGCCATGTAGAAAAGAAATTGGTGAATGAAGTCATTACTCTAATTAACATTTATGCTCCTGATGTTAACAATGTACTTGTAAAAGGAACTAGCAGCATCGATATTACTCTTTAAACCATCTCATGATCTGGCGTGGGTACTGATTTTAATTGCCCTTTGGTTATCAGTTTAGACAGATCTGTCAGGAGCAATTGCATTCTAAATCAGATATCTCAAGAAATTCACTAATGAGCTAATGAATGATAGTTATTTGTGAGATGAAGCTGATAATGCTTATTTAGACAAATGGTGTACTTAAGTGTTCTGTGTTCCATATGGAGAGATGTGACCATTCAGCAGTAACTGGGTTACAATGTCTTAGCTGTTACTCAATCTACTCCGGAGTTGTATCTTCCATTTTCCAGGAAGTCCCTGGAAGGCTCTTTCTGTGATTTGTAATTCACAGAACTGTAGTTTGGAGCCCTGCATTTCCATTTGACTTTGTTTACATATTTCTTGTCTCCCTTAGCATAAATCATAATGACAGCCTAATTGGTTTACTTTTCTGAAGCAGTTTGAAATGTGAAGTGTTGAGTAAGTGTTCAAGGTTGTTATTACTTTGTGACTCTTCCCAATCATTTTCTGTCCAGAATGAAAATTAAAGAGAAATTATTAGCCATTTACAAGAAGAAATACAGTGAATCTTGACATAAGTAATCACTCAAAGATCACCAAAAAACACCTTTTGTTTCACAGAATTGCACTTTTTAAATGCTTGAACTTTACATTTCCTTTATAACGCAGTAAGTCCATTAGCTTCAGTGGAAATATTTGATTTATGTTCATGCAAAAGGGGAATCAGATCCTTGATATTTGTGGGAGAGTACTTTCATGGTGGAATGAAGGTTGTGGAAGACACAGGTCTTCTCTGAAGATTTAGCTATAATTAAAACACTGGGACATGTGATAAACTTAAAATTTGAGATCATGAAATGTTTATTTCACAGGAGGGATTTGCATAGTTGTACCAGAATTTTAGACACTGGAAAATTCCTTCATTCACAGATGCATAGTTTACGTAAATTATTTAATAGAAAAAACTAATTTTTCTTTTTCCACAGAGCACTAACCCTTTAGCTTTTTCATTGGATCAGACCAGTGCCTAGTATTACCAGATAATTTTTATTAGGTGCAGTTTTCAAAAAACAGTCAAAATAAGACAGATGCGTTTAATTTCCTTTGTTGCTTCTGCTGGCTCACAGGGCAGAGTCAAGAGCTATCCATGACAAAGTAGAGAAGTCTTTTACCCCAGAATGGGATTTTAGGATCAGAAATGAAGCAGGCAGGCAAAACAAGGACAGCCAACAAAAGGTAGCCTGGGGCAACGCAGTGTGTCAATGAGAAAGAGAGAGATAAGAAACACTTGGACAGTTGTGCATGTTGGCTTCAATCTGTAATGACTGTGCAGACCACACATCAAAAACATTTGGCTGTCCTTGACAGAGAATGAAAAGAGCACAGATTTTTCAGCCACCTCTTTTTTTTTCCTCCCCACAGTCAACCTGGTGAATAGCAATTAATTTACTTTACTTCTGGTTTTAATTATTTGTCTAATGGCCTTCAGGCAGTTGTTATATATCATCTTTGAGAGGCAAAATGAAACCTCTTCATCTTTTTACAACTGTTCTTTCTGCTGTTGGTCAGATGGATCTACAACTCTCATTCTTTTGAACAACATCTCTATCGTATCTTTCCAGTGTAAATTAAGGGCAGCATTGCCACCATCAACTCTGGTAACACTTAATTCAGTTAGCACTGGCAGCTGCTGCATTTCTGCAGTACTGGCATTTCTGAGACCTCCATGACCTTGGGACCACAGTGTCTATTGGTGACTAAATTCTGTCAGAGTCAATAAATGAGTGGAAAGCAGCTATTTTTACCCCACTTCCCCAGCAGTCCTATCCACTCTCATAGATTGAGTAATATGAGTTGGCCAAATGGCAAAATGTCCAGGCTCTGATGGTGGTTATTGCACTTTATTTGTTGCCTCATGTCCAAAGAGAAGAATTGGTGGAAGGTCAGAGTTTCTTTAATGTCTCACCTTGCCCTCCTGGTGAGTGGCTTAGCTCCTGGATGAAGGTGACCCTCCATTCCTTCTTTTGGGAGAATGGCATTGTGAAGTTTCTAATTTGTGGGTCCTGAGGAAGAGCATGCCAGAATGCCTTGTTATTCAGCTTAGGAGCAAGAATTTGGAGGGAAGACTCATCAAGCATGATCAAGCTTTTTCATTATAAACTTCAGAACTCTCTTTCCCTGTTTTGTTTTGTTTTTTTCTATTAATATGTGATAAACTCACCCCAGGCAATATCAGTTACTTCATTCCTCAATATCTCTTAGTTTGTTTCTAATCATAAATTTTCTGAATGATTCAAAAATAATTAGTTTTTAAACCTTCTTTTTTCTTCCTGTCTTAAAGTTGTGTTTTAACACTGGTAGGTTGTGTTTTTAGGACAGGTTCTTGGGGCTGTGGATTGCCTCATTGTAGATCTTTATGTAGGAACTGAACTCTGGAGGAGCTCAAATGTCTTTTTGTAGCACAAGACCTCATTGGCAGTAAAGTTATGGATTAAAACTTGCATGACAAAGGTAAAGCTCCATATCTCAGTCATCTCATGGGCAAGGTGGTAGACAGAATATTGAGGTAAAAATACCACTTTAGACAGAGTAATCCCACTGGCTGTAGGGAAAATAGGGAACACAGAGCCTCTGTTAAGTGTTAGTTATGGCTTAGTATTTTGAGTTTATAATTCAAATTAGCTTTAAAAACATCTGATGATTAATATGGCAAAATAGCAATCTGTTGATGAAAACAGAATTTATACAGGTTTTTTCCTCTGGGGTTTTGGGTTGTTTTTTTTTTTTTTTGAAGTTTGTTTGTTTTTTTGTACCTGGGATCACTGTGAGTCTCTGAGAAATATTCTTATTTATTCTGACAACTCCTTAAGGGAAGACCAATAGGGAACATCTGATTTATTCATGTTTTGCAAGATGACTATCCAGGACAATCTGCAGATGCCTTTTTAGGCACAAAAGGAAAGGATTCCCTACATACCTCTCCAATTGACAAGACGACTTTCTCTGGTAGCAGCTTGAATAAATGAATACAAAAACTGATTGATTACAGGGATTTCTTTTTCTTCCTCAGGTTTGAAGAAACTGTCAGATGAAATTAGCAGTCTATAGTGGCTTCACAGGGTTGTCAAGGCAGTTGGAGACAGATTTCCAACTATAACACAGAGAAAATGCTACTCTGAAAATGTATAAGGTGTCTATGAACACAGCTTTTAAAATAAGCTTAAAGTCTTCTGAAAAAACAAAAAGAAGAGACACAGCACTGATCAAACGAGGGGTGGGGGCATTAATCCAGCTTCTTATGTCAGGCAAAAGACAGATGAGACAATTGTCATGACTGTAAGACCTCTGCAGTATCATTTTTGAATAAACTTCACATGGGCCCTGCTTCCCTACACATGGCATTTTCAGATACATCTGTAGTAACTATACATTGATTTAACACGTGGGCAATCTCTCAGAAACTCTTGGTATAGTGACTCCATGTTCTTGAAATTCATTCCTATTTTTTAACCAAAACTTCATCTGAAAAACTAAGCATCTTTTCCTTCATACCAACCTTTACAGAAAAATAGTTAATTTGTACAACTGAAATGCATTTATTTTTATTATAGGAAGCTTATAATTTTACTTGCTTCTGTTAGAACATCTTTTATTTCTGTAACTTTTTCCTTGAAAAAGTCTGGGCCAATGCTGTATGCACTAAAGTTCTTAACCACATGATGAGCACTGCATGACCTTCTCTTCCTTCAGCTCAGTTAATGATTCTAGCTTTGCTTATTATTTAGCAGAAGGAAGCTGCTACTATACTGTGAGATGTCTGCATTAATGCCAGTATGACCCTAGAAAGAATAGTAATTTGCAACAAAATAGCTCTCTGATTTGCATTAATCAGTAATAAATTTCATCTAACATGATAAGTTCCCCTAGAGTTATATTTTTTCCTCATTTTTAAGCCTTTTGAAACATTCGTTTCTGTGGCCCAGACTGAACTAGATAAAATTTTGTCTAGAAATGTTCTTAGATTTTCTCATCTTTCCAGATAATTTCTAAGGGTGTAAAACCATTTAGGCACTACTGTCAAAAGGGAGGGACTCTGTTGCAAGCTGTTCTCTAATATGGCAAAGGATTTTTACTTCTACAAGAATCTTACCCATAATGTATGAAATATTCAAGGGGAAGCAGAAAATCTTATTGTTTGGTTAGTCTAAATCTTTAAATGAAGGAAGAAAGTAATAGCATGATTTAGTGGGTTGGACCTTGGTCATTAAGGGTCTGAATCACGTCCTCTATCATTAGTAAGCTCAAAGGTGTCTGGACCTTCTTGTAAAGTAACAACCAAAACCCAAACATACTTCTAGAGGTCAATGAATGTCACCTAAGATCACCGCCAGGGCAGATGTGGGGAGAGAGTTCATTATTTTAGGTACTGAACTTCTAAGCAGAAAAGTGAAATTAGATAAAAACCCACTCTCTGTATCACTTAAGGATCATACACATTAAGGGACAAGTGATTACTCAAGGGTTCCATGCAGACAACTGCAGCCAGCTCACAATTAAAAAGATAAGTGTGGTGGGAAGAAGTATCTTGGTATCTGTGCTTAGCTGCAGTGAAGAACTCACTGTTTAGGATTTGAACCATGTCTCTTTTCTGGGAAAGCAGAGGTTTCAGATTATACTGATGCTTTTTAGGAAATGAGATCAGATGACAGAATTGCTTTAAAGGGTGCAGAACACTATAAAACAGTTACTAACGTATTTATCAAGCTGTATTTTTGCATAATCTTGTTCCAATAGCCTGCATTCATACCTTTGTGTTCCTACTTTTGAAGTCCAAATTCCATTTTGTATTAATTATTCAATCCTTGCCCTTTGTCCATGATTTTCCTTAAGTATGTAAGAGTAGCCTTTTCAAGAGATCTGTCTAGATTTTTCACTTCTGCTACACTGTGCTCAGCAGAAGATCAAATTATGAAAGTTAAAGGTCATTTCATATTTGCTGGTGTTTGGGAGATGTGTGATGATGTGCAGTGTGTACAACACTGCTGCATCTGATAAGCAGTCCTCTCTCTTCCAGGCCATTATCTAAAACTGATGTGTTCTGCTTCTCAGGAAGAAATACAAACTTAAAGAATATTTGGGAGAAATAAGGTCAGGACCTTAATCTTAGAGGAAACTCAAAGCAAGGCAGTTCCCTCTCTGTAGCCACCCCCACCTGGATTTAACACAGGATTGTTTATAGTTGCTTTATCTGAAAGGTATTTACACCTTCAACCCATGGGATTCCCACATCTGACAGGAGAAATGTTATTTCCCAGCTGTGAGAGATTTAATGCTCAAGAGGATTGTGTCTGTTCACATGGTTGGTTTTGGTAGAAATTAAAGGGATGATGAAAACAGTTCAGGCAGTACCTGATTTGTAAAGGTGAAATTGTTCCCTCAAATTGCTTCTTGTACTCTTACATGGAGCTTTAGGGATTAGTCTTGCATATGTGCCTAAATTTGTAGATGGTCAAACAGCTAAAAGCTTAATTAACAAAATCTAAGGAATGCAGAGTATTTATAGGATAAAGCCACCCTAGTACTTAAAAAGGTGGGAGAAAAAAAAAAACTTCTATGAAAAGGAAAAGCAGCTATGTAAAATGGAACTGTGGAAACAGTGGTAAAGACATCTTAGAAGTCTGAACTCTCTGAAATATGCTAAAGTGTGAAGTGATACCTCTGAGGAAAATATATTTTTAAAAATGAGAACTTATGTATGTTTTTATTTTGGGATCTTCAAAATTTCTGAAAATCAGACCATGCCCTATGCCTATCTGGTGTATTCTATCACCACCTTAATGTTAAGAAAATTCATTTGCTACTGATATTTATCTTGAAAAATACCAATTAAGAAATAAAAACCAAACTCAAATATCCTTACTTACAAAGCCTTTCCCAGTCTGTATGGATGGAAGAGAGATGTTCTTACTGGGGGCATTGGTGCCCAGCAGTAAGAGAGGAGCAGCTTTGTCACGTTGGAAGCTTTGACAGCCTATCTTGTCTCCAGAGCTGTATTTGTGAATTTAGAAATTTCCCCTGCTATTCATTCACTGGGGACCAGAACACTCTTGGGCAAAAATCCTCAGCTATAATTAGTGACTTAATTTTAATGCAGATGAATAGACAATCCTGAAGCCAGTTATTAAAATGTCATCGGAAGTTAGCATATTTGCCTAATGTCTGTTAGCAGAAGCTGCAGAGACCAACCCAAATGAGAATTCTGTCTGGGGAAGAGGCACAGCAACACAAGGCACCAAAAATCCCCCAGCCCCTGGGAAACAGCTGGATAGCCCCTGCCAGAAAATGCTGAAGTGTTTCTGGGGAATGCACGGGCAATAACTCTGACACCTCTGTTCTAGCAGAATCCTGGAATGTCCAAAAGGTATTTCTTTCGAGTAACTTGATTTATAGCTGAAGCCCAATGCAGTTAGGAAATACAAAAGGGAGAAAAAACAGAGTTTGTAACAAGTAGCCTGGGGGTGTCGATATCCAATGAGTATGGAATTAGATCTGTGTATCATGTGTAACTCGTTCAGACAGCACTCCCAAAGTAAATAAATTTTAATCTGTATTTTTAATTCGGACTTTAATTTAACAGCAAGGCTCAGAGAACTAAGAAATCTGGATTCAAAGGCTTAATTAGTAAAAAAAGAGCAAAGACATCTCTGGGACCTTCAGTCTTCTGTCTAAAAGAAACTCAAAGTAGCCACAAAGAGTCATAGTAAAAGTATAACTTTGCTTGTGAATATTTCAAAGAACACAATAGAAGTTAAAAGCTGTTGTTTAAAAAACATAATTGTAAATCTATATTTAATAACATTTTCCCCTGAATTCTGGGAGATCTGAACTACGTTTCCTATTTCTTTGCCATTTTAATGACACAAGTTCATGAGTAAAAATAACACCAATGTAAATCTAAAATTTAAAGGCTTCATAAGGCTTCGTTTTTTAATTCCACTTTCTTTGGAGTCACTTCTTTGGAGTAAGAGTTCTGCAACTTTAATCCATCAAGCAGCTTTACAAAACCATCATGAAAATGTATGAACCCAAGAACAAAATCTACTCACCCAACCTTACAGCAATGATTAAAAAAAGCCCTAATTATAATATAGTCACCCGTCAAAATAAATTACTCAGGGTGAGTGGGTGAAAAGAAGTTTGCTAGACTTCTTTAAGGAGGTGGTAATTGTCTTGGATTTTGTTAAAATACATCACTAATTTTATTTTAACAAGGTCTATGTACTCTTTTCCTCTTTAGGAATTTTATAAAATGTTGGTAGTAATACAGAGAATGGGATTTTTCAGTTTTAGAATGTTCTATACCCATGTGCTTTTACTGCAGAACAAAACAGACATACAAAAAATGCTCTAAATTACATATACAGATGATCAGAAATGATAGAATAAAGTGATTTCAGGAGAAGGTGGCAACTGATTGGACATACATCTGTGGCAAAGTGATGTGTGTGCACAGTGAAGCAAGAGCATGGTGATACCACGTGCTTGGTTCATGGAAGTCCACAGAACCTTTAAGAATTTAAGCATTCCTGCACTTTAGAGTTCCTTGTTGTCTTTGACATCTATTGCATGCAAATGATGCTCAGGAAAGTGGTTTAATTACCGTGCCTGAAAATGCTCAATAAACTGTAGTTGTGGCACTTAGGGACATGGTTAGAGGAGAGCATGGTAGTGCAGTGTTAACAGTTGTTAACAGATGATCTTAGAGGTCTTTTGCAGTCTTAACAGTTCCATGGTTTTAATACTAAATCCCTCAAAGAAGATATCTGCAACCCATATTCCTGAGATATGTTGTCCAGGAAATATTTACATAAAATTTGAAAACTGCCAACCTCATATGGTGGTACCCTGCTGGCTGTACTGCCAGGGCCTGCCCTGAACAATACCAAAACCATGAGCTTGTTTTCCTGCTGTCCTCTGGAGGTTAACAGAAAGCTACACTTGAACTCACATCCCAAGAATGCACAGGATGTAGACCCTAGAGCAGCAGACATCAGCTTGATATCCCAGGGTTTGTAGGCTGGGGGTCATTATAGATGGAGATAGTTTTTCTTAAGCACTTCCTGGAAGATGATTGCTTTACTTAATACCAATTAAACACTCCTCCACTTAGAGCTAGGTGGAGTGAATATAGACCATAATAGTGCATTTGCAGACTCCAAAGCAGGTGAAGTTAAGAAATAAGTATCTTGTTAAGAAAAGATCATTAATTTTCATAGAATCATAGAAAAGTTTGAGTTGGAAAGGACCTCTAATGGTCATCTAGTTCAACCCACTTCAGTGAGCAGGGACATCTTCAGCTAGACCAGATTCCTCAGAGCCTTGTCCAAGTTGACCTTAAATGTTTCCAGGTGTGGGACATCTATTACCTCTCTGGAAAACTTCCAGAGTTTCACCATCCTTGCAATAAGAAAATGTCTTTCTTACTATTGAGTCTGAATCTACCCTCTTTTTCTTACTTTAAAACCATTATTCCTGGCCCTATTGCAACACGTCTTTCTAAGAAGTCATCCTTTTAAGCCCCCTTTAGGCACTGTCTGGCTACTATAAGGTCTCTCTGGAGTCCTCTCATCTCCAGCATGAACAAACCCAACTCTCAGCCTGTCCTCATGGAGTGGTGCATCACTTTTGTGTCTCTCCTCTGGATTGCTCCACGAATCCCAGGGCTGGATGCAGCCCTGCAGGTGGGGTCTCATGAGAGCAGAGCAGAGGGGCAGAATCCCCTCCCTCCCCCTGCTGCCCACGCTGCTTTGGATGCAGCCAGGATCCAGTTGGTTCTCTGGGCTGTGAGTGCACCTGGCCAGGTCATGTCCAGATTTTTCCCAAAAGCACCTCCAAGCCCTTCTTGGCAGGGCTGTTGTCGATCTGTTCATGCCTCACCTGTGCTGACACTGCTGTTGTCCACCCCAAATGCAGCACCTTGCAGTCATTCTTGTTAAAC
The DNA here is from genome assembly GCA_013400215.1 of Cisticola juncidis. Lineage (NCBI taxonomy): Eukaryota > Metazoa > Chordata > Aves > Passeriformes > Cisticolidae > Cisticola > Cisticola juncidis. The sequence goes on along the minus strand of VXBR01000306.1, from coordinate 1,679,885 downwards.
TTCATGGGCTCCTGGACCCACTTTTGGAGCTTGTCCAGGTCCCTTTGGATGCCATCCTGTTTTTCAGGTTTATCAACCAAACCACTCAGCTGGTGCTGTCTGCAACTGTGCTGAGAGTACACAGTTCCACTGGTGATGTCACTGATGAACATGTTAAACACTGGTTTTCCAATATGGACCCCTGAGGGACACCACTTGTCACCAGTCTTCATCTGGATACTGACTGTAAACAGACATAAATCATGAACAGATGCTTCTTGTTGTATGTAGTTGGCTTCTAGTCATAAATAAATTCAGCCATCTTCTTTTAATCAAATTATAAAATATTCATATTTGTTCACATTATTATTTTATTGAAAATTAAGCTGATTTCTATCTACCTAAATCTCTATATACCATTGTAATCTAATGCATTTCCATTTGTTTTTGAACTGTTAAAATATGAAATGTAACTCAAATCTAGACAACAATTAGACTTAGGAGTACTTCCCCTTAATTTATTTATCCCTTAATTATTATGTTCCCTTAATTATTTATCAGTAGTCAATGATCACAAAAGCAAATATGTAGAGGTTTAACATTCGTCATAACATTTGCAGTTATTGTTCTCATAACTGAAAAATAAGGTTTGTCTTTTCTTTCCTAGAGTTGTGGCTGACTCACATAATTTTGACTGATACTTCAGCAATTCAAAGCTGTATAAACAAAAAAAGATCAATCTAAGTGAGGGTGCTGAATAAGCAGAGGCAGGTGTGTATTTGTAGCTGGGTATTGTTTCATCCCACTCTAAAAATAAGTGTGAAAAGGAATGTGTCTCTGCTCTGGGCTCAGAATGTGAGTCACACCATAGCTAAAAGTGTTAGAAATTCATCCTGAAAAAATTCTGGCTCTGGCACACCTTGTTTTCTGTCTGGTTGTTCACTTTTTCTATCATTTCCTAATTCCTCATCACTATTTTAACTTCTAATAACACTCACATTTTTAGACTAGGGTTTTTAATTTCTTAGATGGGATCAGTGGAGCCTCAGAACCAAAGGATGCTCTCAGCAGTGATCCCCTTTGTCCACAACCTGATGGCTCAGGCTGGCCTGGCCCAGGAGCTGAAGGAGCACATCCTCCTCCACAGCCTGGAGGGCAGGCCTGGCACAAAGCCCTTCCTCTCCCTTCTCTTTCCAGAAGGATGGCAGGTGGAAATGTCCACTCTGTGCTGCATTTTGGATCTTTCCTCACAGAAGGGGAGAGGGACTGGGAAGGTCAGGAAAAGGAAAATGCGTGTAGGTCGCTCCCTGCAATGGAGCACAAAGTAGAGCTCAATCCAGGAGACACATTTACAACCCTGCCCAGGGACTGGGATCACTGGGTGTCAAGCACAGCATTGTAGGCACTGGCAGTATATCCAAGGCTGGTTAACATTTCAGCAAAAGGATTTTTCTGCTTCTTTACTACCACCCAAAGGCTCTTTTTTCTTCCACAAAAGCTTACCTTTTCTGAGGAAACAAGTTAGGATATTGCTTTACCATCAAACACTTTATTGATAAAGTAAAAGTCTTACTACATCCTGACACAGGTGAACTAAAGTTAAGGAAAAAAAGTAAGCTTTTTCATCCTCCTTATTTCCTCGTTTTTCTACTTCTTGTGACTTTCTGACTTCCTTGTCTGGCCTCTGTCATCAGATCAAGCCTACCCATTAATTTCTCTGACTCTTCTTGCAGAGTCAGGGTGCTGATCAGGGCTCCTGCAGGTCAGGGGTGGCAAGGGACAGGTAATTGTCCTGTCACTGTGCCATGGCTCCCAAGCTGCTTCAGTAGGTTAGGCCAGAGCATCTTCAGCCCTCAGCTGCACTCAGGACCACTGGGAGCACTGAGGCAGCCAGGAGCAGGAGCCAGGTGGGTTCAGCAGTGGGGCTTTTTCTGCACTGCCTGGCTGAACAGAGGCTTTGATTCAGGCCCAGCATGAAGAATTTAGCTTAAACTGATCTCTTGACTGTGAGGGGTGGCAGGTGAGCACACACACATCTCTTTGAGTACACAAAGGAGGGACCTGAGTAAAGAGCAGCTGCACTTAGTCAAATGGAGAATGGAGGGAAAATGTCTCTACTGCTGCCCCTTGATGGATCAGAATCACCGAGATTAGAGGAGACCTGTAAGATGTTAAGGTGTAAAAGGTGTAAAATACAAGAACACAGAAAGCGTGCAGAGTTACATTCTGCACTCTGCCAATCTGATTGTATGGAACTCTTGATTCAGAATTTGTACCTGGACATTTAATAGGCTTTCATGGTCTTTTTTTCTTCCATGACTTTGTATAATTGCGTTCTGACTGCATTTATGGTATTGGAAGCATCTGACAGTGAATGCCACTTTCCTCTTACTCTGTGTAGAAAAAAAAAAAAAAACAAAAAAAACAAACCCCAATTCTTTTGCTTGTTTTAGACCTGCTAATTTCATTGGGCATCCTCTTGTTCTCAAGTAGTAGGCAGCCAAGCATCCATTCATTGATTTTCTAGGCACTTTCCCAGGGTTGTCCTGTTTTTATACATATCTGCCATATCCCCCCTCAGTTGTCCCATTTCCAAGCTGAAAACTCAAAATCAATTTAAGCAGTTCCAAGCTTTAATTGCCCTTCTTTAGTTCCCCCATGTAATTTTTGAGAGGCAAATACAAGAACAGCAGGCAGTATACAAAAGAGAGGGTACTTTGTGATTTTGTATAGTGCTATAAAGGTGTTATCTGTTTTGTGCTCCATTAATTTTTTTAAAAATCTCCTGACTGCTGTTTTTTTCTGACTGCCAAAGAGCATGAGATTTATGTTTTCTTCTAGTACAATTACTTTTTTTCTTTTTTTTTCTTTTTTAAATAATTCATTTTCAAAAATTAACTACAGTTGAAATTGTTTATTTGGTGTTCCATTTTTACCAACAGGAAAATGAATTTCAGTACCTTATGATTAGTGTTTCAACAATAACCTTTTGAACCAGCCCTGGCCTTGCTCAGGGAAGATGAAAAATAGATCAGAAATTCTCAAAATTTCATGGCAACGAAAGTTATGGGGTTTAAACATTTAGTCTCTATATTATGCCTAGGTATGACATTTGCCAAGGTTTTATGAGAGTCTCCCATTATCTCCAATGGATCCCAAGTCTTAAGAAAGGAATTTCAAGAAAGTGTGAATCTCTTCTTAGTAAAAGATACAGTTTACATTGATTCTATTTTTTTCTGTAATGGAGCATTGGTCCTTCTTTGAAATGGCTGGACTTCTTACCCCATATATTTTTTCCATTGGAGTTTAACTAATCTTTTCATGACAAGCTGATTGTATCAATATGTGCATAGTTTCTTATTTTTATTTTTGAATTAAAGGTATAGTATAGACCAATAGATAAGTAGCAATAAATAATTTAAAACTCACCTTTAAATCATTGGTTATTGGATCATAAAGCACATAAAGTGTTACATTATGGGACAGAAGTTGGAAATTTTACAGCATTTTCAGTTTGAAACAAAATGAGTTAAATCCTCTTTGGTGCCTGATCTTACATGTGCAATTTTTTCTTATATTTTTATATATGTGATATTCATAGAGGGGTTTTGGGGTTTGTTGTTTGATGGTTTTTTTGGTGAATTTTAACTGTCTTTCACTAATGCATCCAGTCAGTCAAGGTGGAAAAATGTCTATTATTTTAAAATAACATGAGTGTCCTTCACTTAAAACACCTCATCTACTATTCAGGATATTAGCATTACTGCTAATTACTACTGCACTCAATTTTGTGTGACAATGACAAAACTAACAAAGAAAATAAGCCAAGATACCTCCTTTTAGTTTCACAGTTTGTGTCACACTGGTATGATATCTCTGGGATATCTCTTCTGATCTTTAGGCAATCAATGAAAATCAGTGCATATTTGACAAGTTTTGTTGAGCTTAAGGCCTCTGAGGCACTGGCTGAGACTGGCAAAATGGCTTAGGCCTTGAACCTTTTCTAATTGAGGAATTCTTTTTTCAAAATTTGTGATATTTCAGACACACAGTCTCACCAATAAAGGTAACATGATCTTAGAGCAACACAAAAGTAGACTTCCAGTTTTGCGCTGTTGGTTTCCAGATTCTCTCAAAACAGCCTTTACTGTCAGAGCATAAAAATTTGACTGCAAATTCTGATCTGATCTTGACGTTTTTTGGAGGTACAGTTTTGTGAGCAGATCAATGTAGATTTTCTTTTTCCCTCTTAGATCTCAAATCCTGTCCCCTTGCTTTAAATCTGGCAGTAAGAGAGCTCCTGCAGTCACCCCTGCAGAGCCACATCCCATTGCCCTCCTGGGGCTCTTGGTTAAACCTGCTGCCAGCTCACAAAATAAAAAAAAAAAAAATCTGCAGTGACTCAAAGTTTCATTCAGACACCCCTAAGTCCAGAGTGACTATGAGTGTCATTTAACACAGTACATTTTTACTGTGTATTACAATTAGAGAGACATCTGTTACTAATATTGCTTTGCTAAACTGCTGTGAAAAATTGATTGAGTATTCAGTAGTTGCAAGGCTGTTCAGTTACTTGCCTGTATTGAGGTGGTCATGTGGCCATGTGAACATTTTAAGTCCTTGGAAACACACAGAAATACAAGTGCCAGTAATAATTTTTATTCTGACTGCAAAATGTATTTTATGATGGTTTACTGTGCATGTAGAACATACGCATTTATTTTTGTCATGCCTGTGTGTGGTTACAATAATACTGTTAGTTGCTACTGCTATTTTGCTTATACAGAAGTCCTAAATAGTGGGATAAGAAATTTAAAAAGGGTCATAAGGTCTACAAATATTGTCATCAGCTTGATATGCTTACAGAGGGGAACTTTTTTTTTTTTTTTTTGGCAGGGGGAGAGGTGGGAAGAGGGGACAGTTTCCCAGGCCTGGACAGTATTTTTATTTTCCCATGATAACTTCTGTAAATCTACTTGTAAAACAACCTGTTCACTGCCCTTCAATGCAGCTTACAGATGAAAAAAGATAACTGCAAAAATACCATGTTTTCATCTTTACACCTTATATTACTGGTTTTGTCTAGAAAGCACATGCTTTTTAAAATATTATTTACATTACTGATCTATTTTTAACCATATTTTTATGAAAAAATTATATCAGTAAGACACTAATTTAGAGGTCAGATGTGCTAGAAATGCAAACATACAGATATCAATAGATAAGATGGGACCTTCTGATTGGAAGTAGATGACTCAGAGGAAGTTGCCAGAAATTTCAGGAGACACAAATAGAGGGTAATCTGTCAGCCACCTTAAGTCTTCTCAGAATTCTGTAGTACTTTGAGATAATGTTAAGCCCTAAAGCATAAGGTTTCAACTTTCTTTGAAAATATATTAGCATTAACTATTACGAATTTTGAAGTCGTGAATAGCAAAAGTTTGACAAATATGGAAAACAAGATAGTGAAAGTGTTACTGAAAACTGCAAATCCCTGAATCATTGGATGGTTTTTTACTTTATAAGCAGTTGAGATTATTTGATAGACTTAATAAACATTAAAAAGTATCATATAATAATAAACATAATAAATATTCAATAATCCTATCATCATTTTGATCCTTATGAAACTCTTGTGACATAAATGTTGCAAAAAATATTTGCCCTAACTAATAATTTAAAATGAGAGAATAGCTCTGGTACACTGCTAGTTGCTCAGGTATTTGGATGAGAGGAATGCAAACTTAACCTGTTACAGGTCCAGACATTGTTAATAAGATATAAGTTTGTGAGCATGATTGGATCACTTGTGCTACCACCAAGAAAATTAATTACCATTTCAGGAAAGGTAAACATTCGATTTTGCAGAAAGCATTTTGAACTATTTTTTATTTCAGCTGATGAGCCAGATCCTACCTCACACATCCATTAATCTAAGACAAAGGCAGCAGCAGCCTGTGTATTTCTGCAGTCTTAGGTGTTTTCCTTTTCTTTCCTTTCCAGACAACTATTACGGCACCCCGAAGCCCCCGGCAGAACCAGCGCCGCTGCTGTTAAATGTGACAGACCAGATCCTCCCAGGAGCCACTCCCGGGGCTGAAGGCAAGAGGAAAAGGAACAAGTCTGTGAGCAATATGGAGAAGACAGGCATTGAACCCCCAGAGGAGGAGGAGGAGGAAAGACCTGTGGTCAATGGGAATGACGTGACAGTAACACCAGGTCTGTCCTTCCTTCTTACTTTGCAGTGAGTTTCTGTTATTGAGTCCTCAGTTACCTCTTTCTGCAGTGAGAATATGCATGTTCAGGTAAGGGTGTTCTTGCAAGAGGGAAAGGCAGGAATCCTGAGTATTGGGATTTTTTTGAAGCCTAAAAATATTACTTAACCTCTGTTTTGGGGAGTCATCTCACTTACCTCAGCTACTGTAAAGATTTCTGTCTCTGAACTAGTCTCTTTGAACCCTCCTTATAGACCAAAGAGAAAAATACCTTTTTTCTGAGCAGGGATTATGACCAGTTTTAGATTTCTACGTTAGGAAATGATCCCCAAGTGCCTGTTCCTCTCTGTTGACTATAGAGGGAGTCTAGAGAACTGCAGTTTGTTCAGATAAATAGTCTCTGGGTTTTGGGTTTTACTGTTCTCAAATGATGACATTCATAAGATTGTTCAGCACTTTATGGAATGAACTTTTGTAAAATGTCATGAAGACTTAGCAGTATAGTGGACGGCTAAAGTCACCACATTAACAAAGGTGTGGCAGTGCCATTAAAACTCAGCTGGCAATACTATCTGGAGGAGACTTTTCAGAAATATTTCAGAGCCTGCCTAAAGCTGATAAGGGATTCAGATGTCAAGTCCTAGAAGACAATTGTTTTACTGCTTGGATCACAGTGCTTCAGAAAAAAAGGGGTTCTGGGTACTGACTGGTACCTGGAGTGAGAGCATTCCAGTCTATTCTGAACCAGGTAATCAACTTCCCCCTCAACCTCTTACATTTATTCTGTAAAATATTATCTCAAGATAATATTTATTAATTCTTATCCTGAAATAGAATTTAAGAAATTGTTTTGTTGTTGTTCATGTAGAAAATTAAAGAATTCTGATTTCTATATGTCTGAGAAATAATGCTGTGAATCTTTTTTGGTAAACTTAGAAATTCAGAAACAGATTGTTGAAGTAGAACTCTAGTGACAATCACATGGATGAGAACATAAAATAAAATATTGCAGGTTCTCTAAATGTAAAAGTTACTGTGGAACAAAATATCTATTACCTAATCTTTTAAGCTCTGTAGAAGGACTTTCATACTGCAAAGTCTATATATACCTTTTTGATTCCTGCTTCATTACAAAGTATACTGGATTTGATATCTTCCCATGCAGGATGATTTTGTCACATGCTTTTCTTTAGCTGTTGCCTAACATTACGTATAAGGGAAAATCCCTGTGCAGAATCCATCCCCCTCTTCCAGAGGTGTCCAGGAGCAGTGGGGTGAGGGTGGGTCTGGTTCTTGCCCTTGGCTCTGCAAAGGGCTGCAGTATTGCTCCCTAGCTATTGCCACCTCATGCTGTACCAGCCCTGCTCATCCCTTCCACACCAGAGTGCATCTGCTGGCATTGCTCTGGCACTTAGTGCCTTCCCTGCACAGCTAGGCAGGAGAGGATGAAGCCCAGAGATTCTAGCATCAGCACTGCCACTGTTGCCAGGATACTTCCACAGAGAAAGAGGCAGAGGCAGGGTTTGGTCTCTGATGTGTATTGTAGAAATCGTTAGAAAGAGCATTCTTTGTAGTTATCTGAAATGTGCCACATTAGAGACCATTGCTGAGGAGCAATTTCCAGGACAATATGTTTCAGCTCCAAGTGGATCAAGAGGCAATATTTACCTGCATTTTTCCTTGAATTCTACACCTATAATGTGCTTCTCCCAGGCAGTTTCTGTGGGAACAATGACTAGGCAGCACCCAAGAAGCAGGCTCTGGCATGTGCTGCGTAACAAAATGAAATACATGAGCATGGGTGTAAGGCAGCCCCCCTTCCCCCTCCTCTCCCCCCAGAGTAAATCCTGTCGGTGTGGCCAGCAGAACAAGCAGTGCCTGTGTTGGCTCTCATGGTTTTATAAGCAGGGTTTTGTTGTTCAGTTACACTGATTGAGGACTTTGGGGACTGGAGCAAAGCAGCTCTGTACATACATGCTGTGTTGCCTTTGTTGGGCAGTGTGGCTCCCACAGACCCTGTTACTGCAGTCATTTTCTCTGTGAGCTGACAGAGGCTTAGTCACCTCTAAAATGTCAGTGCATTTGTAGTTTGTGTCTTTGAACAATCAGGAAAACAGGAATGTTTTAATTAATTTATTTTTAAACTCTTGGAGAGACCATTTTAGTTTTTATAAAGAATCAGCAAAGGTAGGACATTTGTTATTGCCAATTCTTTTAGAAAGTGTGTTCTATTTTAAATACTTCACTTCCAGGAGGAGGCTTTTATTAATTATAAGGCTCCTGGGACATCTGAAACATTAATTCATTTTTTATAGATGCTCAGCAATTTAATGGCTTATTAACTGCATATCCGAGCCTGTCAACTCAAAGGACTGCTCTAACATATAGGAACAAGAGGTTGAGATAGTAACAGATCTGAGATGGTTCTGAAGAAAGGAAACCCATCCTTTTCAGGCCAATTAGATGATATCTGTGGTTACAGAGATCTTTGTGCTTTTGCTCTGAATTTTCAAGGAACTTCTCAGTGTCTGTTGGCATGATCTGTGCAAGTGTTGAGCTTTAGCAGTTTTTCATTAATACCTTCCATACCCTTTGCTTCATGGCCATCAGAATCCTTCTCAGGGCTCCAAGATGGGGCTTTTGGCCCTTTCAGGATGGAGCACTCTCGGTCCTTCATCCTGGATCAAGTTTTCTCAGGACAAAATAATATGATTTGAGAGATAGGATTTATCTCATTTATGCCTAAATGCCTTACTTTTTTGTTTGAGCTATTTGTCTCTGAACTGTTTATATAAAATAAGAAGAAAAAAGAAATTTTGAAGTGTAAAAGTGCATAGCTGCTTTAGATACACATTTTAGGGGATCACCTCTACAATTTAGAATGATTAACTCAGCCTACAGATACAGAAGAGCCTAAATGGCTAAATTTAAATGAAGAACCTTACTATTTGCCAAGAAACATATGAGAGACATAATCTACAGATAAACTGTTAAGATGGGCAAGTCTAGACTTAGTATTGGGTTTCTTATGCTTAGTACAATTGTCCTCATTACTGGGTGAGAGATGTTGCACCTGAGAAGAGTTTCCTGATGGACACTGTGTTGAAAGTAATGATTTCTGCAAAACTGATGCTTTGACCTAAGACATAAAAAGAGTCTTGATCAAATTGTAACCAGAAACTTGTCAGACATCCAGCAGTTTTTACTGCTGTCATTGTTATGTCTGCAACAGATTGAGTCGGTCTCCTTCACAACCAGCAGCACTATTTGGCACTGTGTTGGTCATGTCACATTTGCTTTCCACTGCTGACTGATGAAGTTTATCATCCAAACTCCAGAAGAATCACTTTAACATTGAAAGCATGCTTATGTATGTGCATTATTCTGACAGTACTTGAGCAATGATAAGTTGCACCCAGAGAATGAAATTCTGTCAGGCTCAAATTAATAGAGGTGTAAGATATGACATAAAGTTTCAAAATCATCATTCCAGGCCTTAGGAATGAGCAGAAGACCAGAGTCCCAATGCCATCAATCACCATGCAAGGTGCACTAATCCCAGGCAGCTGGTTGAGTTTATTGTTTTATTATTACACAGCAAAGACAGCCAGAGGCATGAAAACAACATACAAAGCTTCCAAGAGCCATGAGATTTAAAAACATACCAAAGTTGGTATCCTTTGCTTTTTTTAGGTGCGTTCTTTAAACTCAATTTATCACAGCTAAGTCACATTCTATGACCCACAGCATACCCTGCTCTCACCCAGTCTGCATGACTCTTGCTTTCCTTGCCCAGGTCAGCTCCTGGTTCTCACTGTGTCAGGAGTCAGTGGGAGAGCAAAAGCACCAAAGCACCAAGCCCTGAGTATGGCTACAGCCCTATGGGAAAGGGAAAACTCCAAGGCTGAAAACTTATATCTTTACAAGAAAACACACACATATATTGGCAAACATGAATTAAACTATTCCTGTATCTAACAGTTGTTTTAAAAGGATGGGGGTTTTGCCCAGAAAATTATTTAAGAAATTAGCCATTTGATACATTAAGGGTATAAAGATAGGAAATACTTTTATTCAGAACTGCTAAAACCACACCATAAATTACTATTTAATAATATATTTTTATTTTGCCCATATTGCTTGGGTCATGTTAGTTGGTTCTTTTAGATGAAGAGACTAAGTTTTTGAACTTCTCTGCATGAATAATCTGCAGCATTAAAATAAAGGAATAAAGTGACAAGGTCGTCTTACATGTTTAGATGGTAAATTTCATGAATTAGACTGTAAGTAATAGAAACAATTTTCACTTTTTTCTCTCATCATGATAGCTGTGATTTGTTAATATAGTTATTGAAAATCACAAATCTGACACACAAATCACAAATCTTCAGATCTGTTGGAAATAAGATCTTGAGGAGGAACACATATTAGAAAGATCTTGGTAAAATCCCAGGACACAGCAGTGTCACCACATCTGTGCTCTATCAGAGGAATTGGCTGATCAATATCATTGTGTGTGATGCACCTGTGCCCCAAATGGATTTGTTCTACTGTGGTCATTCCTGCCATGTGACCTTATGTCTTAGACTCAGTTTAATCTGCATGTCTTCCTTCCTGTGGTAGAAATGTGGTCAAGGCTGCACAGAGCCTCAGGAATACAACTCACAGATCTGTTAATAATGCCTGAAGCAGATGAGGACTTTTGCTTTGCAGAGATAAGAGCAAAAACACCCCCAAAATTATTCAGCAATTATTACATTGTCCTAATCTCAGGGGAAGTGGGGACTGTATATCATTTCTGCTTTGCAGGAAGCTTTTACATATTTGAAAATGCTACAGACAGATAGAGTGATGTTTCAAAACAGCATAAAATGATTGTAATTCCACATAGTTCAAGCATGAGTTAAGATTTAGCAACATGAGCTGCATGTGGATGTAGAGCTGTAGATCATTACCCTTTCCAAGGCTGAATCTGGGGGTTTTTTTTCATGCTATTCTGAAGTTTTGATGTGTCAATGTCAAAAGTATTTTTAAGATCGTGGTATATACCATTTATCCCCAAGAAGCAGCACCTTTTACTATGTCATGTAAAGGAAAAAAAGTATTTTGACACAATTTCTTCCTGAAAATTCTTGACAAATATTTATGATCTCTGAAGAGTCTACATGTAGTTGGTTTGATTCTTACTCCCAGTCCTAGGAACTAAAAAGAATAAGATGTGCAGTTACAATTTCATGGATCTTTCTCCTCCATTTTTGTTTTTAAAAAAAGATGAAATGGCCTAATTGAGGAAATAATTTCAGAGGAAGCTTAGGTACTCAGAAATTAAGAATATAAAACTATCCAAAAACCTAAATCATAGATACTTTTCTGAAACCAGGGTTGTGTTTGTCCTTTCCAAGTTTCTTTTCCCCATGAAGTCTGGAAGGTGTTGCTGTTACTTGCCTTAAGTCTGCTGAGGTGTTACTCTGTACCCTAGGTCCCACTTCATCCAGCTCTGCCTGTGGAGAACAGCTGGTAAATCGAAGTTTCACCTGATCTGTTCTCAGCCCACTCCACCTGCTCTAGCCCTATTGCTGATATTATGTTAGTCATTTAATCACAGGTGATTTTTTTGTACTAGTGGCTGAGGCAAAAAGAGCACTTGGGGTTTTTATGCGTCATAAACTATTAGCTTTCCTTCCCACACAGTAGAATGAATCTGCTTTTTGTATTATTATTTTTATTTATCATTTGTTATTATTGTTGTTGCTATTGTTATTATTGCACTTACAGAAAGTTTTCTTGTTAACCCTAATGTCCTGACTGTATCCCACTTTCTAGACTGACTGTTCTGTTTTGCTGTTAGATGCCCATGTTGTTTTTCTGGGCTCATCCTTAAGAATTTGATCTAGTTTTCACCTTTTGTACAGTTCTGTCTCAAGTAGCAGATTACTGCAAATTCATGACTTAATTAAAATTATCTTGGATTATACTTACTATTTTTTTCATTAGAACAATTCATATTTGCATTCTGAGTATTGCTTCTTCAATCTTCACTAGTTCTCCTAAACTTTTTCTCTTACCATTGCTTGCCACATTCCTTGATTCTGTGGGTTAATTACAATCTAGGCCTTTATAAACAGGTTTGTTAATTTTTTGTTGCTCTTCTTTCTTGCTTTTGTAAGCATCACTAATTAGAACAGTTCACCCAAGCTGTCTCCACCTTCCTACATGTTTCACACAGGTATCTGCATAGTTCCTTGCTCTAGGTGCACTGTTAGATACTTTAATAAATTGTCATCTTCTTGAACTTTACTGTAGACTACAGTGTTGACATGTTGAAGCATTTGGTATTGGCTGTGGGAAACTAAGCCTCCCACAGGTCGTACCAGCAATGAAATCATAACCACTTTCTATGTGGTTAATATATTGCTATGAGTTGATGGTTGTCATTGGTTTCTTTGATATAGAAAAAGCAATTAGTGCACATGCTTTTTTTACATGAAAAGGATCTGCAGTCTGTAGTAAAACAGCAAGGTCATTGTTTGATATGTGTATATATATGTGTTTATGAGTATAGTTTGAAAAGTTAAGAGACAGTAGAGCTGCTGGATATGAAGCTGCCCTCTGCTCAGTGCTTACTGCTAGTGTGGAAGGACTCCTGGGACAGAATGAGCCAGAACTCTTTACTAGTTCCTTGTTTCAGTTTGGTTTTATTGCTTTATTTTCTTTTATTGTGTTTCAAACAAAATGCATCATCAGAGGGACCCTTGTGTAAACCAACAAGAATTTTCTCTTTATTTCAAGACTAGCACTTCACAGAGACTTGCACTCAGTAAATTCTTCACCATGAAGGTGAATGTCCAAAACCTGTAATTTTTCTTCTCTTGTAGAATCAAGTGAACATGAAGAGAAGAGTACAGCTGTCTCAGGTGAGGCATCCACCACCCAGCCTTGTCCTGCACCAGGATATGGTCAGCCTGAAGAAGCAAAGGAGGATTCGGATGTAACAAAACAGAGTAAACCTGAAGAGAATGAAGACTTGGGCCCACTGCCTGATAACTGGGAAATGGCTTACACAGAAAAGGGGGAAGTCTACTTCATTGAGTAAGTCTTATTTCTTCTGTTTTTTAATAGCTGTATTGTATTTAACTGGGTGGGAAAATGGCTTGTATGGTGAGGTGGATCATTGCACTCCTCCTGATTAGAACAGCAGGAATGCTCTGGCTGTCAGGGCCCCTGAGGGCTGGTGGCAATTCCTGCATTAGTGATTTACATGGAAGCCTGCTGGGTTTTAAGACAGGTAACTGGTCTGCTTACTTTGATGGCAGGAATTAAAGCTTTTGTTTCTGCTGTTGAAAGCAAGGCCTTCCTGCTCTTCTGGTGCTTTCTGCTGGGAAAGTAACACAGTCACTGGTTTTGTTCTTTTCTTATGTGGACAGAGGTGGAAAGCATGAAGCTTTTTGCCGGTTAAAGGAAAGGCAAATGAGTGGATTAAAAACTAGCCAATGAACAGTAGAGGGAGACTGTGCTGTATATAGAAATAGTAAAATAAATGAGTGGACTACAAGGAGAATTTGTCATGTGTAGAAACTTTTCCCTGTTGGTAAACTATAGATACCTGCTACTAATTAGTAAACTCATTGAAGTAATGGATATGAAAGTTCTTTAAGCTCTATGTGCTCTCATTAAGCCATTACAGAGCTTTCAGAGGCGGGCCATTAGGATGGGGAAGGGTCTGGAGGGGAAGCCTTGTGAGGTGCAGCTGAGGTCACTTGGTTTGTTTAGCCTGGGGAAGAGGACCCTGGGGGTGATGCCTTGAGAAGGCTGACCTGGAACAGAGACTGGACAGAGAATAAAGAATAAAGCAGGTATTTATCAAAAGGCCTTAAAGGATATGCTTTGGGTAGTACAAGAGTCTGGCCAGGGCTCAACCAAAATGGACCCAAAATGACCACAAAAATGGACGACCAGTCACGAGGTTTGACAATTTTACAAGTTTTGGTCCCTTTGCATATTGGGATAATTGTCCAGTTATAGCTTCAGGTTATGAGGTTCCATCCTCCTTGTCCTCTCCCCTCAGCTCTCCATTTTCTATGCTTTTTTGGGCCTGAAACTTGTAACAGTTGTCTTTGTTCTCAAGCTGGAAAATGATTGTTTTTTCTACCTACCCTGTAAAGAGAACTCACTGACAATATGAGGCTCAGAGCTACACACCTCGGCGGCACAGAATCTGAAAAAATATGAAAGCTAAAACTTAAGGCATGAGGGGGAGAACTCATTGCAGTCTGCAATTTCCCCGTAAGTGGAAGAGGGGGGTTAGACACTGATTTCACTCTTGTGGCCAGGGACAGGACTCAAGGAAATGGCCTAAAGATGTCAGGGGCATTTAGATTGGATATCAGGAAAAGGTTTTTCACCACAGAGGATGGTTGGGCACTGGAACAGGCTCCCCAGAAAAGTGGTCTCAGCACCAGGTCTGACAGAATTGAGAGGGTTTAGACAATGCTCTCAGGCACAGGGTGTGATTGGAGGGTCCTACACAGGGCCGGAGTTGGACTTGATGATCGTGATGGATCCCCTCCAACTGAGCACATTCTATGATTCTGTGATTAATGTACATTACCAGGATAAAAATGCAGCAGGTTTCTGAGTTGGTATAGCATTATGTTCCTCAAAAGAAAAAAGAGAATGGACAAACCAACATTTTCATCAGTAGACCTCTATTACAGAGCTAGAAGGAGCTTTTATATTTGCTTTAAGGAACTGCCACAGCAAGGAGCATTATCTGTTATTCTGATTATTAGTAGGTAAAAATAACATTTGGTGGTGTCAATTATGCATTAAATCCTGTATTTAATTTAAAGTGTTGTGACTATCACATGAAGTGTAAACAAATGTTAAGAATAAAGTTTGTGCATGTGACTTTTTAATGAATACTGGCATGGCCAACTATAGCTTCTGGCATATACAAGGCTGAAAATAGCAGAGTAACTATTCAAACATAAGTGTGTTTTCTGAAAAGGGCAAAAATATGCTCATTCTCGAAAAATTATAATAATTTTGTACAAACAAGCAGAGAAGAGCTAGGATGACCTCAGGGATAGTTGAAACCCTTGTTTCCTTCTTACCTTACTCACAAATTTAATTTTTCCACACGTATTGAATGCTGTGACAGAAAGCAGACAATTTTATATAGCACTTCTATTTCACTTGTAACAAAAACCTGAGGTACATTTGGGGGACAGGGGAAGGGATGATGGGTAGGTCACTAACACACCAAACAATGAGAGTGGTAAATACTGCAGGAGGTAATTTAATAGAAAGTAAATATATCTTTTGTAACAAATACAGTAAATGCAAATAACCCTGACACTCTACAGAGCAGCCATTGCACTCCTCAGATTCCTTTGATGTTACAGCATACTTCCTATCCTGGAAATGCTCTGGTTTACACTGCAGTTCTGACAATGCTCATCATTCACTTCCACTAGCTGAATGTTATGTAAAGCAAATAAATCAATCAGAGGCGCAGACTGGATAGGAGGACTGTTGTAAGGGCCTCTTGCTTTTGTGATTATATTCTTGAACAATGTACTTGCAAAAAAGTGCAATTACACATCTGTAAAAAGATTACATTATTTACTAGAATCCTAGCAAAGGGAACAACTCTCTTGATCATTTGAGTTTTCGCATTGCACAGTCTTTGCAGGGTTAAGTGGGAATGTAATGCTGTGGGGATGCTGTTAAATTGCCTCTTTGTTTACAAGTCACTTTGGTTAATGGCATGAAGAGACTCCATTTGCTTTCACAAAAAAACGGAAAGATAAAAAGACAACAAAAACCTATTTGTCTAACAACATCTCCCTGAACAGTAGTAAAGATTGTACTAGATTATTAAATAATAGATGAAAAACAAACATTTTTAAAGTGTACATCACAATGAGTAGGGAAAAAAGTCACACTAGGCAGCTTCTTTTATTGCTTTATTTGAGGCTCATGTGAATTGTGCCTTAAACACTAAAGCCTTCCAGCAGCAAATGATCCCAAGTTCCAGGTTGTCACAGGTATACCCAAACATCTTAGATTTCATGACAGCATTTTCACTCATTCACCTCAAAATAACCTCTAAAATTCAGATGTGATCTCACTTACCAAAACTGCCAGCAGAACAGTGTGGCACATTTACAGTGAGAGAGGAAGTGATTTCATAAGGGGAAAGATAATTGTCTATAGACAGGATTATTTATTTGTTAATCATTAATGGTTCAGTTAACATTTTGTGAAACACAGTGGAAGGAATTTCTTCTGCCTCAAGGACTACAAAGACAACAAAAAATATCATCTACCAGATTCACTGAATGATTTAGATGGTTGTATTTTAGAGCATGTCTTGGTCTGTTTCTTCCTTTCATTCCCTTTTTGACATAGGTACATGACCTTATGTTTATCTATTTTAGCATTCACAGACAGAACAAGAAATTTTGATCATCTCTTCTTGCAACATAATACTTACCAGTGTTTTTCAGGAAGAGCTACTTAAGTACATTTCTTGGGCTGTTTCCAGCCTCGCTTACATATGAATGTGAATTTTCAAATACAGGCGCACACTACACAAATAGGACTCCATCTCTTACATTTGGTTTCACTGAGAACATATGCTAATGAGAACATGCAATAATTAACAGACTGTATATAAATTGGAATGCCATCAAAAACCCCTCATTTTGCTCCTTCTTTCCTGCTTTAAATATGGCTGATAAGTGTGGTATATTTTGGCATGCTTAAATAAATCATAGTCACATTGAATTTTAGCTTTTCCCTCTCCCAGGGCTAAGGAAAGGCTGTGATTCCCCACAGCCTTCAGACCTTGCCTTGCCAGCCACTCTCAAACCACGCTAGAGACCCAAGTTTGTGTTCTCCTCACAAAGTCAGCAGATGCTGGTTGTGTTGGATCCCAATCAGTGTTTGCTGTGTCGGTCCAGTGCAAAGCTGAAGAGAATAAAAAAGGACCCAGATTCTAGGTGTATGTGCTATCATGTGCAGTCAGCCTGAAATGTGGCCCTCACCCAACTATCCAGCTCCAGCCCATACATTATTACATCATAAACTGTCCTGTACAGTTGGCTACACATTTTAATACTTTTTATAAAAGGCAGAATTGGTTTTCTGTCTTTCTCCAGCCTTCTCTCCATGCATAGGCAGCAGGATTCTGAAAGGGCTGCAGGGACAGTAGGACATGAAACCAAAGCTATTTTACTCTATACTCTTCAAAAGTGTATATGGTTTCCTTTGCTTAGACTACAATAATTGTTTTCTTAGTGGAGAAATGTCTAGAACCATAGAACACCTTTAAAAGATTATCTTTTTTCTTATCTTCTTATCTTATCTTCTATCTTATCTTTTTGTGCTGATGAATTTTAGAAGAACGTGGCCACGTAAGGTTTAACAAACCACCTTCCAGTACATCTTGCAGACATTTGGTCTCTGACTACTTCAACACTTACTTCTTAAAACAGATTAGTCAGCATTGAATTTTGGACCTTTTGCAGTATCTTTTCTAGTTGTTAAAGATTTTTTTCTTTATGTACCATAAAAGACTAAAAAACAGCTATAAAATAGTCCTTTGCCAAGGACTCCCCTTTTCACTGTAAAAAACAACCATTAAGGTTTTTAATATAGCTGGTGCAATTTCAGGTGATATCTGAAGAGTACAGCTTCAAGAATATTGCTATGGACTTCACTGGGATCAGTTTTTATTCCTAATAGTTTTTAAGGCAGAAAAGGTTTTTGACTTCAGGAATAACATTTATATCAACATCTTGTTTACCTGAAGAATCATGATATATTTACTTGTTCCTGATTGCTCTACCAGTCCACCATCAGAAAGCAGGATATTTTACTTAAGCCTGGATACACCATTATTATATTTTGTAGTAGAAGATTCTAAAAGTACTGGGTAGAAGCATGCCCTTCTACTTACAGCATAACCCTCTAACTACAGGAACTTTTACAAGTTAGTTTGGCACTTCTATGAGTATGTTATGTCATTAGAGTATCAGTCCATAATACTGAAATTTTTTGTTTGTCTGGATATTTCTGCTACTTGAACTATGTAGCAATTAGGATGAAGGATTTGGGGAGAGGGGGTGGTGTTTGTTTTGTGTTGGGATTTGTTAGGGGTTTTTTGGTGGCTATTGTTGGGGGTCTTTGGTTTTTCCCCCCATACTGTTATAATATTCACTTCTGATGGGATTTTTCTTTGAGAAACAAGCCATCTTGTATTAGTGTGATACATTGTATAGACAATTCTGATCCATCGGGGTCTTGTGAATATCACTATAATTGTAATTATTTTCTTTGTTTATATGTGGGATGGGGTCCATCAGTTTTGGTCAGCATAAAAAAATCAGATTTCTACTGCCATTTGGACTTCAACATGACCTACAATAGGACAGGCAGCTGAAAGAAACTGAGAGGGATCTTTTCTCCTGAGACCACCTCCTTGCCTCATGACAAGTTAACTGGGAACATGAAGATGGTAGAACGGGAAAGAATTTTTGGAATGCTGAATTCTTTTTTTTTTTTCCCTTTGTCTATTGATGTTATAAAGACATTATCAGTCTGTACTAGTGGTGTGCTGTCCCTTGCTCTCACTTGCAGTTTTTATCTGTGCTGACATCCAGGTCAAACTGCCAGCTTAACTCCTCTTGTCTTTCTTTACTTTCTTATTTCTGGTCTTTCCCCCAAAGGTCTCTGCTGCTGTGCTCTGAAGAATTAATCTTCCAGCACATTTCCTCTGATATTTGTAGTGTTGTTATAACTTTTCTCCTTTGTATTTACTGAACTAGAAGAATCAGCTCACCTGCCTTGCCATATAGCATTATGTATCTAACATAAATCAGTTGCCAAGATTCCTTCTGTGGTCAATGGAGAGAGATAATTTCCTCCAGAGGCTGACTCATCCTGTCCATGTATAAGGGCAGAATTAATTTGCCAAAATACAGCTGCTTCTACCAGTAAATATTTCTCCAGATATCCAAAACTATGTTGCAGTAGTATGTAATTTGTTTCAGGAGTACACTTTTGAAGGAACTCTTCTGGTTGTCTTCACACATCCTGATTTGGCTCACATTTTAGTGTACCCACATTGTATTCCTTTCAGATGAAATTGAAAAAAAGTTGATCCCTGGGAGTGCACTTAGTTTTCTGTAACCTCTGGACCCTGAACTCCATCCGTGAGACCAGATTTGAGTTAAAACCAGTCTGAGCTCCTTCTGATCTAAACCATTTCCATATCTAAATTAGCAATATCACAAGACGCAGACTGAAATTCTTGGTGCTGATGACCCAGCAGCCACAGCTTTCAGCTTTTCAGGTGCCATGGGCTGCATAGTTGTGAATGTAGTGCAGTAGGTGAGCTCCTCCTGTGCATCTTTTGGTTTAAATTCAAGTGAAAAGCTTACAAGCTTGGAGAATGCTTAGTGTGGAAGAAAAAAGATAACTGAGAGAGGGATTCATTTGAAAAGTGATCTGCTGATCTAAGCCAAAGCACCACTGTAGAGGCACAGGAACAGCCCTGGACGTCTCCATTATCATGACAGATCTGACACAGAACGTGTCAAAACCAGGACCCCTCTGGAGTGACAGCCAGAGGCCATTTGGGAGATGACATACAAGCATTATGTCACTTAAGAGCATATGGTTAGGTGGTTCTGCTGGATGATAGGTAAGATAAATTATTCTGAATAGGTGTCTCTCCCTTGAAGAGAGACAAACCCTACACAATTAGCTATGTAATTTTTGTAGTCACATGAGACGAAGCCCATTCTTTGTCAGACATTAAACTGCCTCAGTCAAAGAGAATTACTTCAGCAGCAGAAATTACCATAAGAGACTTTTAGGTATTTATATATTCCCCAGAAAGTCTTGCATAAGCATCTTCTGCTCCTGCGAATGCCTAGAGGCAGCACTGCTGTCTCTGGGCTGAGTGCTTAAGTGCTTATCTACTGCCCAAAGCCATCTGAGATTCACAGGAGAGGAACTCCCAAACCCAGGTCTCTTAAGGACCATGAACTCTGAGCACATTGTGAAATGCAAGGCAAGCTGGGAGTCACAGCTGCTGCTGTGCAAACCACTGCCAGAGGACAGCTCCCTTTTGTGTCTGTTCCTACACGTGTGCAAGTTTAGGTAGCATCCCACTATGGATGGATTGCAAAATTGCTGGTTTCATGCTCTGTTTTCCTATCCGTGTCCCTCCACACACAAATCACTTGAAGATCATTATTGTGCCACTTGGACATCTCTGCAGATCTGCAATACTTCAGCATAAAGGAAAAGGAGGGAGGATTTAGCATTTTTGAAGTTACGAGGCCTACAGAGCAGGGCCCCTAACTTCCAAACGTGGTTTGTGATTTTCTTCTTGTAGGCTCCCCTTTGCTCAAGCTGTTAGGTTGAGGACCAGCTTAAATTTAATGTATTCACAATAAAAACCCAAACAAACCCACATGTGCTGCCCCCAAAAGACTGAAATGGCTCACTGGTAAATGTCCATTTTGAAATGCTTTTCACAATAACATGCAAGTTACGTACCTTGCAGGATGCACAATTCAGACTAGGTTTGCAGTGCTTTTAAAGGACATTAAGGCTATTCCTGTCTGTAAGTACTTTCTGTATTTCCTTAAAAAACAATTCAAGAGATTGCCTGAAGCCTTTGTTAGTACAAGAAACTTTATCTGTCAAATTGTTTAAACTGACAGATTGTTAACACAAATCCATTCTATTCAAATCTTAAGTAAAATAAAATACTATGTAACAAATAATTATAATAAAAACATAAAACTTTGTTGGATAAGAAAAGCCATTCTCCTAATGTTTTTTACTTGCTAAAGATATCGAGTAGTATCCAGTGGGATTCCCAGAAAGCCTCTGGTCCTGGTACCCAGCTCCAGAGCTATTAACAGGGAACAGAGGCATTCAAACAGTCTCTGTGAAGTCTTAAAAGCAGAGCTACAAAGAAAATCTGAAGAACATGAGGTTGAGTCAAGGCTTCTGGGAAGTATTCTGTGCTTTCTTTCACTCTGTTGAAACCAGTTGAAGAACATTTTTTCCACAAATATTTAAAATTGTGTGCAGCTAATACCAGATGACTCTGATTTTAATAAACTCTTTCTGCTAGGTGCAAATACTTGGCAAAGAGAGAGGATTTAAGTTGGTTCAGCAATAATTATTTTCTTGACTTGTGACTAAGATATTAAGCTCCACTGCTTTACTGAATGACCTTAAATAAAAAACAAACTGCAGTACACTTCGGGCCTATGTGCAGTTTCTATTTTGTGCATAGGTAACAAATTTGGATGAATTTTAAAAGGTTATGCTCTTTCCATGCTCCACCCGCTTGAAGTAAGAAAAAAGAGATCCTTTGTTAAGGAAACTGCTTTCAAAGTTCCATAGATTAGCATTTTACTTTTGATTTTCAGAGAAATTCTAAGACATGCATTGTTGATTTGCCAGTTCTTATCTCGGTAAGCAAAATAATTGAAATTAGGTAAAGATGGGCTTTCTAGGCAGGTTTTTAGTGATAAGGTATAGTTATTGCCAAGTAATGAAGCATTGGTCAGTGTAAAATGCTGCTGGAGCCACGGCTGTATTTCTCATAGGATGCTTTTCTTCCATCACTTCACTCTCATTCTGTCACTGACAACTCCAAAAGCCTGTTTGAGCATTTATTCTACAACTGCTGCTGCAATTGTTCTGCAGTTCATTCATAACTGATCTGTAAATCCCCTGCCCCTTTTCCCTCTGGTCTGTCTGTAAGACTTCCCAAATGGACACACATGATTAGACCCAATGGGAAGGTAGGTAGGTTATGCCCCTTACAAGGTTTTTAGTGCTTAAAAAGCACAAAAAAAAGTCTGCACAGCCTATGCAGCAGGTATGTGTTAATGTTACTTTTGCCATTAGTGTTAATTTGACCAGTTTACTGTTCCTTCTGTCTCCTCTCCCATAGCTGAAACTTTCCCATCAAGGATTCCTTTAAATTATATTAAAAACAGTTTAGGGGATAAAGGTTGTTTCCCACTAGCTTTTACAGATTTTAGTCCTTTGCAGAGCTGAAGAGGGAATAGCTGACACAGGGGAGACTGGAAGAATTCCCTACCAGGTAAACCTCCTGTGCAGGACAGAAGCAGACATCCATAAAAACCACGATGCTGTACTGCAGGGCTATAAGAGGGCATTTCCTCTTACAGAGAGCCATGTGACAGTAGCCATGTCTGTCCTCCTTCAAGGAGTCTGTGTGTGTCGTGTACCTGTTTGCTAAGATGATCCAAGCAAACAGCACTAGGGAGAGAATAAGAGCACATTGATGGCACTGTGGAAGTGTTAGAAGTCAGGTGGGGTTGATTCTGCCTTCTTTTAAGTCCTGCCTTCAGAGCAGGAAAGGATTTTTTACCCACTAAGAGCACTTGTCTAGGAGCCTTTAAAGTCCCATTGCAAGAGTTGTTTAGTCCCAGTGCATTGCATGTTTAGTATGGATTGGGGAGGGGCAGGGCAAGAGAAAAGGCACAGATACAGGCAAGGAGAAGAGGGATGGATTTCAAAAGGTTCTTTGCTCCTGCAATCATTTGTTATAGATAACAGTTCTTGTGGATGAGTTTTGCTTTTACTAAGTAGCTGAACAGGTTGGACAGATACCACCTAGAAGAGGAGGTTGAGTGCTGATCTAAATGAAATCTCCATTCATCTCCATTCTGTGAAATTTCACTGCAGACTGCAGGATCACTCTTCTGTTGGAAGAGCTGTTGATTTTTTAGGTTTTTTATGAATTTGTTTAATATGGCCATCTTGCACAGAACTGGGACAAAAGTCCTGCTGAGTTTGTGGAAGCCACATTTGTGCTAAAGGGAAGGGTAACTGCTTGCTGTTCTCAGTTTCAACAGAAGCCTTGAAGGTTGTAATTCAACTAATTTACATTTTTAAATGTACTGATATTGAATTGGGTTTGTTTTCAGCTTGGTAGATACTTTGCAGATACTTGAAAACTCTTTCTAAAAATATTATAGGGGTATTTTCAGGGCTGATGAATTGGCCTAGTCTGATGGGTGGACATTGGCCATTGATTTGCAACAGAGCTGGCTTTTAGTACTGCTGCTGTCACTGGCTTGTTTGGTGGTTCTGGACAGTAATTTCATGACTCTGTGACCATTTTCTTGCCTTTAAAACAGGGCTGGTTATTTTTATTTCCTTTGTAAAATGCTTTGAGATTTGCTCTCTACCACAGCAAACATTCCTAGTAGTAGTTATATATGGCTCTTTTAAAGCCATAGGAAACTATCTGTAATTCTAATTTAGTCCCTGCAGTCAGTTGGGGGTCCCTAAAATAATTCAGAATTAAAGCTGGGAGAGAGTGGCTGTTGCTCAGACATGCCCACACTCCAGAGATGCAACTGCAGCTCCCACAGGTATGTCCAAGCTCTCTCTGAGCCCTGGCACTGCTCACAGGGTGTCCTTTGTGGTGTGGAGCTCAGCATGTGCTGCTGGATGCACCAAGGAGCTCAGGGCATGGATGCTGGGGTGATGAGCCCACGCTGAGCTCTCTCCTGCAGCACTGACACTGTTGGAGCATCTCCCCCCGTTAATTTAAAGCTAGCTCAAGTATGTCTGCACAAGCTGTGGTTGGGCTGTGACTGCAGCATTAAAATGCACCCTACAGGAGACCACAGGCAGCCAGAGCTTCTGAGAAAGTGTCTTAGTTACACTTGCAATCAAGCACAGGCTGCTGGCATAATTCCAATTCACCTTACCTTTGGCTTATCGTTCTTCATCCTCTGCAAATATAGCTCAGCTCTCAAAGGGAAGGGTTTCTCATCTTCACCTGTCATAAATGGTGTTCTAGACTAGGTAATGCTTTTAAGAAAAAATAATTTAAATGCCTCAATTTTCATTTTAGTTGCCATTTTATCCATACATAACTCTGGTCTACCTTCTTTCCCATTCAAAATGTGCAGTAAGCTTTAACATGGTGACAGTTGTGCTGAGAAGTAGGCACTGTCACTGTTTTGAGAGAGAGAGAGAAACAGAGGCAGAGGGAAATTTATCTGCCATGGAAGACAAGGTGGGAGAAGGAATTGGTTCTATTTATTCATTTTTCCCTAGGGAAACCAGTGGTGTTGGGATCACATGGACTGTATCAGTAACTAACAAACAATTGTATCCTAATCCATTTTTTTGCCAGGTCGCCTGTTTTTGTACACCTTATACCAATGTTTATAAGAGAAGTCGTAAGCACACTTTAAAATGACACAGCAAATTAATAATAAACTAAATAATTCAGTATTGTATGGAATGAGCTTCCTCTAGGATGTAGCAGATAAATAAAACATGGGTTAGAAGTGTCTCTGAATGATGGTATTGTAGAAAAGGCATCTTAAAAAATCAAGGAGTAATGATCACATCATTTTCTGGTTTATAGTCTTTTTTAATATATTTGCAATATTTGGCTCCAAATGTAATTGCTTATGGGTAAGGTATACATTGAAAGGATCTGGCTTTAAGTCTCATTAGCTGTGCTAAGTATCAATTCATTTAGCAAAATAATCTCCCAGAAAACAATTTGTGCCAGTTCAATGCTCTTTGATGGCTGATTTCTCAAAGATCTATTCTGAGTGTAGAAAGGAGCCACATGATTCATTCTGCTTGTGCATATCTATTTTATCTCTATAGAAGGATTATATATGGAGAGATAAAGGTTTGTTAAACAAAGTATCATTAATCACCCTGTCCGGAAATGTAGACTTTGCAGGAGCATGCTGTAATTTGCATCACTTTTGCTCTGCCTTGTCACTGCTGCTGGGGAGAAATAACAAACCTGTATTTATGAAAAGGACAGGTTTAAGATGAAAATAATTCTATCCGAAACTGTGAGAATGGTACAGAATCCTGTCGCCTGCACTCGATCAACGGGAGAACACTGTATTTGTAATAAATTCCTTTTGCTCTGGATGAGTTCTGCATTTTCAATGAGGTTAACTTGGCAACATTCTAGTTGATTTTAATAAAAATAGCTGCTTTGAGGACAGGGAGCTGAGGTTGCCAAATTTACAACTGCCTTGCACAATTACTCTTACACCTCCTTCAGGGCTACTTAGAACCAGTAAGCAAATTAAGTGTATCGATTGCAATTTTGTTGGACTAACCCTTTTTTCTTAAGGAATAAACTTGATTCCTTTCAGTATGTGTCTGCTCAGAGTGATCTCTTTCCTTTTCAGCCATAACACAAAGACAACATCATGGCTGGATCCACGACTTGCGAAAAAGGCTAAACCTCCAGAAGAGTGCAAAGAAAATGGTAGGTGATTAAGTTTTCCTTGCTGCTCAGAGGGGATTTTCCTTTGTGTGTGTGTGTGTGTGTCTTTCAGTTCTTATAAAAATCAGGCATTTTGGGGGGAATGATGAAAGGTGTTTAATTGCTGCTTTGGTTAGAAGCCATAAGTGATACCAGTTCTCAGTGTGCCATGTGTTTCTGCTTTTTATTCCCCTTTCTGATGCTATCCAAGCTGAGGATCACAAGTGTGTTTTCTGCCTGTTGTGTGTGTGACTCCGGGACTGACCCTCTCCCTCATCTCCTACAGAGAACTTTGGTCTGCAGAACAGAATCCTTTTCAGATTCTGAGCTTTTAATCTACAGGCGATTCAATGCATAAGGGAAACTAGCAGCACCGTGGGAATATGAATATTGTTTGATTTGTATTTAAAGGTACAGTGCTATGCTATTTAGTAGCCAATTTAAACAAAATAGTGTCTGATAAAACAGGGTGTGGGAGGGAGAAAAGAGATCAGTGTCTGTCAGAGTTCAAGGCTGGATTCGGGGGGTACTACATTGCTAATGCTTTAAAATTTAAAAGCATACATACTGCTGAGGATGCTTAAAGGAGCTGTAGCTGCTGTGCAGGAGAGATTATACTGACAGATTCAGAGATTTGAAATGATACAAATCATACCAGTATAATTTCTAATTTTTCTCTGGTAAAGTTTATCAGTAATCAAAATCATTTAATAAAGTCAAGGCAAAAATGTGTTGTCATCGATCTGTTTCTGATAAGGGTTTTTTCATTGCTTTATACTTCCATGTCAGTTTGATTAGTCAGTTGTTATGATTGCCAAAATCTGCTACTTATTTTATTGTTGTGAGATACAGAGCATTAAATGCATGCATGCTGTGTGCATTTATTCAAAGTATTTTTAAATATTTTAAATGTATTCATAAGTTTTCGTGCACTGCATCTGATTTATTTTAAATTTTCCAAAATACATTCACTTGGTTAACGTAAATACTATTAAAAGAAAGGAAACTCAGGGCTGATTAAGAGGTCACTGTGGAGTCCTGGCTGTATGAATTGCAGGGTCAGTGGTTTGGTAAAAATATATTTCTGGTTTGGATTTTTTTTGCAAATGGCTTTCTTTTGATAGATTGCTATATTCCAAAATGCACTTCCTTATTTCAGCAGCAATTCTGACGTTCTCTTCTGACATCAGAAATTACATGTCTGAATGATTTTGTGATGCTTATTCTAGCACAAATAACGTGAGCTCCCAGACTGAATTCTACAGTGATTACAATAGAGGTCTGATACTGAAACAAAATAAGGGCACGGGAGCTTTGCTTTCTAAATCTCTCACATTACTTGTGTGAACCTATATCTCAGCTTGCTCCTTAGAATATATTATTGGAAAAAGCTGGAAAAAAATTTCACCAGTATCTGTGGAGTAACATTGGACAGAGTTACTTGGAGTACATATGCATTGCTGGTTTTTTTTTCTTTTTCAGTTAACTGTTGTATACAGAGATCAAAACAGCACTGAGATATTAAAAAAATACCTAAGTATCTGAAAAAAATTAAAATGAAGATCAGTGCATGGAAGAAAAAACATTATTTTATAGTTATTTGACTTCTAGATTACTGAATTACTGTAGTATACTGGGTCATGTTGTTCTTTTAAGGTTGCTCAGCTCATTAATGCAAAGTACTTGGAGTGATGCATAAAAGACTTTAGGGAGAGATTTTCTATTCTTACAGTGATTGTTCTTCCAACATCCTCTCTTTTCTGAGGTTCTTCTGTTTTGCAAAATTGTCATTCATCTTTTTTTTTTTTTTTTTAATCCAATACCTGCAGAGAAAAAGTTTTTCAAAATCACTTATATGCCTAAAAATGACTGTACCTTGCCATGGAGGTCCATCACAAGGGACATTGCTATAGTACACAGGGATTTGAATTTTTTGTTTAAATTTAATCTAACTTCAAAATGAATTTCAGCTATGGCTTGGTAGATTTTTTTATGCCAAACATCTTTCCTGTTACACTTTGTGATTTATTCTGGCATATGTTACTCAGAGATAGAAAATTGTAGAAAGACATCAGTGTTTAGATAGGAAATGATACTTACCTTGATGCTTTATCACTACAAGCATAACTCTTGCTTTTCAGTGACATTCATTTGTCACATCTGAAACTTGTATTGATTCTCTGAGATACGTTATGATGTCTTTATCATCTACCAGATTCTGCTATCAGGTTTTCATTGAAAATAACCCAACTTTGGTGTTCTCCTTTCAGTGCAAATCCTGCCAAATCCTCCTTCTTCATTCTGCCACAGCACACAGTTTCCACACCAGACAATGTCCAAGCAGAGTACGATATCAGAGTCCTGATGTTCTGGGCTGGTGATATTGAAGGCCCCCTCTGCTCCAGGCAGTTCCTCTCTTCCACTTTCTGCTCTTCAATATTCCTTTGACAAACATGATTTCTTCATTATCTCTGGCTGCTGTAGCTGCAAATGCCAGTGCTTGCTCATTTCCTTTCGCAAAATCTGAATCAGCCTTTCAGCACATCCCTCCTCTTGAAGAATTTTCACATGCTTTTGCCAAGAGATTGACAAGCTCTACCAAGTCAGGCTTTCTTCACCTGCATGCTGTGGGTTCTCTCTGTTTTTCTTTAATGACACCTGCTGCTCTAAATCCCTTTGTAGGTCAGGAGATTTTAAGTGCTGATCTTTATTTCTGTCTCTGTGTCGTGGAACTTCTGTGTGAGTTTCAGCAAATTACTTTGACTTGTGCTCTGTCAGACCTACTTAGATGGGAGGACTTTGAAGCAAGAACTGCCTCTCATTCTCTGTTTTTATGGTACCAATCTGAGTTTCATAATAGCAATAAGTAGAAATAGCTGGCAGTTCTACAATAACAGCTGCAATTTTTTACACATTTCTGATTTCCTCCAGAAAATCTTGGCCTTAATAGAAATAACTGTGTTTTCCCTGTTGAAAATATAAATTAAATATTTTTGACTTTCTGAATTTAAATACTACTTTTAAATTATTTTTTTCACATCGAAATTGGTCAAACAATTATTATGTGTAGAGTTCTAGTGAAGTTCTGCCCCCTTTGCATCTGTGAGCTAGGTTCCCTCATTGCTAAATTTCCTGTAAAGTCATGTAACATAGCAGATTCCCAGGCTTTGCATGATTATGGGTATGAAAGGTCTTCTGATTCTGTTCTTCATGAGAGAATATGGAAAAGAATGACAAGTCCCATCAGGCAATAAGAAATGTAGTTTAATATTGAAAGGCAGCTCAGCTGTAGTGACGTGAACTATCATAGGTTTTAGAAAGTTCACTTTTCATTAGGAAATGTAGCAATTATTTTTTTCAAATTCTTTGATTTATTTTAGGGAACTTTAATTCTGGAGAAAAATCAGCAGTTTCTTCCAATTTTCAGATTTAACAGCTCTCGAAATTTCCTGGTGTCAGATATGTCAAGTTTCACCTCTTTACTCTAAAAATTTCACTAATTTCATTACTAATCCATCTCAAGCCGTAGTCACTCTTAACCCTCTCTTTCTTTTTATGTCAACCTCCTTTCTTCTCTCCCCTAGTTTTCAAATACAAGTAGGCCTACAACTATAAATAAAACTTTGATTTCACCTAGCATTCATCCGTCATCTCTTTCCATCTCTTCTACACCCACCAACTTGACTGCAAAATATGGATATTTATGTAGGGTGAGCTAAGTTGCCTTTATGCTTCATTGACTGGGAATGTCAGCTCTGCTTTGGCATTTAGAGGACACAGACCCCTGATTTACCTGTGTGAACCCCTGCATGCAGACAGACTGCTGCATTTCCTTGCCTTCATGTTGAACTGATCCCTGTCCCATCCCATTTTTGGGTTATGTGTTCCCCATTCCTGCAGTCACAGGCAGTGCCTTTGATGCTCCCACTGCCCCACACAGCTCTTCTGCAGAATTTGTCATTGCTTATCTGATTCCTTCCTGTGCTGCAGTGAGACGTATCAACCTTTCATAGTTTTGTTTTATAGATGCATTTGGGTATAGGCATCTGCTTTTATGGGCAAAGCATGGCTTCTTGATTTCCTTACACATATTTCTTGCTGGAAGCCATTTAGCAAACTTTTATCTTATGCGGATACTGTTTGTGTTTTCTGATGCTTGCAACTTGTAGAGGATAAATACTTTCCTGCAAATAGTTTTTTATTTCATTGTTTTTACCTAGAACTCCCTTTTACAGATTATTAACCCCATTTTAAGTATTATTTAATCAGTTTTTTAATGGAGCTTGCATTACTTGTAATAATATTGATCACAGCGGTTTTCTTCTGTCATTATTTGACATATTGAAAATGGTTTTCTCAGCTTGCATTTCCAATTTTGGGTAAATTACACCATAACAAAATATCTTGAACTGTTATGACCTTTAGAAGGGCATTTCATGCTGGCAACACCATCTGGGCATTCACTGACCAAAACACCCTTCCATGCCAAACTCGCAATAACAATAATAAAAATGAGAAAAGGGTCACCTCATTAGATTTTCTTCCTGGGACAAGTTCAGAAGACACTTCTCTGGATAACCTGGTTCAGTGACACAGCCTATTAGAGTAATTCTCCATCCTTGGATAAGTTTCAAGACAAAATATCTGTCCACATGTGCATACCTTGACTGTGCCCAGGGCAACTTTCTGGTGTCTCCATGGGAGAGGCCTTGCATTCAGTGATGCTTTCTTGAAGGACACTTAGCAGTGTAAGAGATAAATCCTTTAAGCTGTTGTAATGGACTACTAAGTATTACTTTGCCTTCAGAACCATTACAGTTTCTCACAGTCTCAGCCATACAAATCCCTGTAGAGTACTAACACTAATCTTAAATAGAGTTGCTAATTGCAAGGACAAGATGGAGAAAAAGTAGAGAAAAAAGAAATCTATTTTTCTTGATTATTTAGCATTAATCTATTTAGAGCACGTGGCTCCCTTGCAGTCACTGCTCCCACTGCTCACCAGTGCATTTAAGTGGGGATGTGTCAGGGACCCAGAGGCATCCACAGCTCTCACAGCACACAGCCTGCAGGGATCCCTGACTTTGGAGGTATTGGCAACCCATAGTAACACTTCCAGCAACCTGAGGATTTAAGAGGTTGCTAAGTGCAGGCTGAGGAAGCTGCTAGCTTGTCCCATGGTCTTTCATGAGGAAAACCACAGGCTTTCACTGTAACTGTTTCATGATGATATGAAAATAAATCACTTCAAATTTCTGACTTTTATGAAAGAGGGTCATGTAAACACACCTTTCATGTGCGTGTGAAGCTTATTTGCTTGTAAAGTGCACTGAGATTCACAGCTGAAAAGGTTCACAGAGATATGAAATACTATTTTTGCTAATGGCCCTTTGTGCATAAAGTATTATATTTATAACAAATGCCACCTGTAAGGAACACAGCATGTTCATCAGTGGTGTAAGATACACTGAAAAATGCATTTTCTCACAGCAGTAAAGGTTCACTGTTATTTTGTAAGCCTTTTTCAGATTATCATTTAATTTCAGAATAAAATAAACACAATCACCAATGACATACCCCAAAAGAGAGCCAGCATACTGGAGCTAAAATGATAATACAGGTTAAACTACACTGCTGCTGAAAGGTGAGGTCCAAGGCTACATGACCAGCACAGAATGGCTATGGTAGCTTGAGTTCCTGCTGGAGCTGCTGAAGCAACTCACATCCAGTTTCTGAAAGCATCTCTTTTTCATTTTGCTGCCAAGTTAAATGGTTAAGCTTAAGTAGTTTTCAGCTAGAATGTGTAATGAAATTTAGAAAGGGAGGGAGAGAGATTTTGTAAAGTCATGGGGAGAAACAGGACCAGAGTTTTAGCAATTCACATCTTTAATGAGCAATGAATTGGATTCCACTCACCACTGAAGCAAGCAGCAAAATTCTCATTGACAGCACAAGGCTGGTTTTTGCCACTAAAATGCAAACATGTGGTGAGAATAGAAGTGGCCTGGAATACTCCTACAAGGACCATTGAAAGGAATGGTCCTGTCTTTTCACACAGGAAAGAACTCACACCACAACATTATGCAAAGATCAAGGCCTTGATGCCAGTCAAGAACAAAAGGCTGAATTTCCTTCTGAAATATGCATCTTGTTTAATCATAGGCAGAAATCAACGTACATGACTTTTAATCTTATTGTCCTTATAGCTTTCATCCTTCGGGCTCTGACCTCTAAATGGCAATGAAGCATGATAGATTTAACAATGAGGGGCTTGTGGGATTATATTCATTACAATATGTCCAGCTACCTTTGGCTTTGTTATTTCTCCTCCCTCTGATTTTCTGTGAAAGCTCTCATTTTTAACAGAGACCATTAATGAAAAAGAAATGTCATTCTTCTCCTTTTAAAAAAATATTCTTCATAATCATCTCATTTTGAATTTCATCTAGAAAGTCAACTATTTTACCAAGTTTAGAAGCCAAAAAGCAATTTAGTGTTCTTTGATGGAAATTTTGACTTGTTGCAAAGAGTGGTTGGCTACTTCCTGGCAATCATTTTTATGTCCATTACTGCCAAATAAGAAATATGATGACTTTCTAAAATGTCTAGTAACACTTGTTATTTTGAAGATAGCTTTAAGATGGAGTATTTGTCATTAATTCCAAACATTCCTTGACTGCACTTTGCTTACAAGGCATTACAATTAAAGAGAAGATGTATCCAAAACTTTCTGGTTTCTTAGCAGTTGAGCTTCACAAATACAGTTACCTCAGGGTTTTATCTTAATGTTAAGGGAATTCCTTGTATTTATGATTTCCATTTCTTTTTATTTTTGCAGTATGGTTTTAAAAAGGTCTCAGTTATTTTCCTTTTGTGACACCTGGTCTTTGATTCCAGCCTAAAATCCTCAAAGTGTGTGCTGGAGTCCCTGTTAAATAGAACTGGGAAATCCTGTCTGAACAGAGATATCCTGTATTTAAGATTTGACAGATAATGCAGCACTTTAAAAAGCCTCTGTCTTTCATGACTAATACCCTCAAAGACCAAGTGGCAGATAATCACTGTTTGTGGGACAGGGGAAGAAAACGTGGTAACATTTCGAGTTTTTTGAGAAGTGTATCTGCCTGAGTGGGAGGAAGACACAGGCACTTGGTGTGTGGATGGGAGATACTGCAGAACTGCTGGGAAGGGAGGAACTGCATTTGCAGAATTCATAGTAGAAGGCTTTGGAATAGAATAAGTGCCTATAAAAGGTAGAAAGTATAAAAAGCAGAGATGTGGAGAATGTGCTGCTGGCTATATAAAAAGATATTTGGATTTGTGATGTCTTTAAGCATCAGAATTATTTCAGCAAAGAAACATGAAGAGGGAAAAGTATCTCTGGATATGAGGAAATCATGAGTCCTGGTGAAAGGACTGATAGGGCAAACAGGCAGGATTTTGGAATCCTGACAAGAAATGTTAGAATTTGTTTCCATTAAACATCAAACCTTTATATGTAATTACATCCTACAGAATACACTGTAATGTTTCATCAAAATAATAATTTCTGATTACACATTCTGGTGAAGCATTGGATCTTTTTGTCTATGCAACTGTAAAAATTAAAAGGCCATTGAAATGCAGAATGATTCCAGATGAATGTAGTCACTTGCTATAAACACAAATGAGTCTTACTTAGATATCAGTATGTGCATATTTCTGTAGCCATGCAGGCCAGGTTCTGGTAACTCAGTCTGGGAGATTGCCCAAGGATCTTCCAGCACAAAGATGAAGCACTCAGCTCTTCTGTTGGATCCTCTTCCTTCTGGTGCATGAAGGAGGGTAAAGATTAATATGAGGGGGAAAAAACATACTTTACTATCAACATTATCAACAGGAGCTCAAACTAGCAATTTTGTCTGAGAAATTATTTAGTCTAGATAAGATCTCACTACTGATAAACTACATCTTTCTATACTGACATTGCAGTGATAACATTGCTCTGCTTTACTCTGGAGGCAACAGAAGCTACAACTTCTTTTGTCTGCATACTTAAATGTACTAGACACTGGACTTTGTTTCAGTGTACTTTTGCTCAAATAGACTGAAAATTTTGAGAAATGTTTTCATTATAGAAACTTTTATTTAATATTTCAGCTCTTAACATCACCATGAAAGAAAGGAATTGCTCTGTCCAAAAGTTTTGTTGTTTTGGAAGGAGGTAGCAAAGATGGAAGGAGAGATGGATTTATATTTTTAAAATGCTTTTTCTTCTTTCAGTCCCAGCTGGATTTCTCTTATCTATTTTCTTTTAAGTAGTCTGTGAGTTTTCTTTTTACAAGAAAAATCTTTGCCTAGAGAATTTAAAGTTGTAGTTTACCTTCTCTATAACAGAATATTTACTTGAGAGAGCAAGGTTTTTCCTTACAGAAGAATACAGTAAATGGTATTTCATTAAAATTTCATTATGCCTAGCTTAAATTCTATATTGTTTCAATAACTGAATCTAACACATGTTTTAAAAAGTAGAATTTGGTCTAGCAAGGAGTAAAAGCAAATTATATTCCCCCCCTAATATTAATCCTGCAAGAAATACAGTTCTGAGGTTAAGGAATATTTGTCTTAGGAAAGAACTGAAGAATTTTTTCTACCTGCACTACCACTAGGTAGGCAAAAGAACTAAAATAAATTGTTATGGATAAAGAATATTAATAAAAAAATTTTAATCCCTTACTTAAGCACAAGTAAGATTATAAGTGACACTACTACAAGAGAAGGCAGCAGAAAATCCTGTTGTGGCTTTTTTAGATTAATTTTGAGAGTCCTACTGATTTATCTTTTGTTTAGAGAAGCCCAAACATATTCTCAGTCAGTGAAAGGTGATAGGGGACTTCTTCAAAATCCACTGAAAGGCTTGTGTTGAAGAGTGTTGGATTAGGTGGAAAGATTATACATCTATAAAAAGGAGGATTTGCCTTTTTCTCAGTAAGCTTCCATCATTGATTGACTTGAAAGGTTCCCTATTCAGACGAGGAGTGTGCTTTTTGAGATTTTGTTTATGCAACACCAAATATTCTAATTATGTGCTCATGAATATTCTTTCCAGAGAGAACAATATGCATTCTTGTGGCAGTGAAATCCCCATTTAAAATGTGTGTGCCAGCAGTGGTTTTTCTGGATTGTTTGTGCCTTTGTAAAACACTTTCCTTCTCTCACTTCTAATTGTTTTTGAATGACTGTGGCAGCGGTCAGTGACAATTAATGACTGATGGGCAAATTGCAGGAGTGCTGGCTTTGTTCCCATGATAACTGGGACACTCAAAAAACTAAAATTAACACCACCCTAATCCTCCACACTTCTCTGCCAACCACCAT
The DNA here is from genome assembly GCA_013400215.1 of Cisticola juncidis. Lineage (NCBI taxonomy): Eukaryota > Metazoa > Chordata > Aves > Passeriformes > Cisticolidae > Cisticola > Cisticola juncidis. The sequence goes on along the minus strand of VXBR01000306.1, from coordinate 1,645,007 downwards.
CTCTGAGATACTGAGCTGCTCATGTTTCCTTCATTTGTTCTCGGGGTTCAAAAAATGTAATAAATTTTCTCTCCTTGCAACAACTTTTAGTAATGACCAGACTGATAGAGAGCCCAGCTAGAATACTTGATGTGTCAAGGTATTTTTTATTACATAGTTCTTAATCTAAGAAAGAGACATTACAGCAGGTTCTTTTTCCTTTTCTGGGATAGTATATGTGCCCCATTATTGCCACAGTAATTAAGTTAGGCATTGTTGTTACAAATAGAAAAGGCCTTGAAAAATCAATATGAAAACCTTTTAAATGTTTGTCTAGTGGAAAGGTGGAGCTGATATTTATATAATGTCCTTCTTTGCAAAATAAGACCTGTGTTCCCAGGAAGGTTAATCGTGCTTTATGCTCCTGTTGTACGTACAGAGTTACACAGAGGTAGTGAATTTGCAGAAACTTCAGAGTGCATTTACTGTTGTTGATGTGTTTTATTTAATACTTTGGGCAATTGTGAGGGCATGCTCATCTCATCCTATTGACCTAATGTAGCTGTTTCTACCATTCTAATCATCATAACTTCTGAGCTGCAGGTTCTTGTTTTGCTACCCTGCCCTCCTTATGTATGCAGATCTCCCATTGATGTTGCTGTAGGGAGCTATCTAAGATAAGAGGAATATTGATATTCATTAGCATCATGTGCAGCAGAGAAGAGATGTTTGAACTGGGAATATTGCCCTTCAGCTTTGGCTGTTCTACATTGCCTTTCACATGACTGAGTGCCCAACAGCTGAGATTTCATAGAGACTTGAATTTGAGGTTGAAATAATGCCACCGTGGATTGGATCCTTCTGAGAACTGAGCCACAGCTTTTATTTTTCAAACATTATGTGTAGCCAAATTCTAGTTCAGCTTTGTGTATATTCAGACACACAGATTTTGCTAACACCAAGCAAAGCAAGATAAGCTTTAAACTGGTTGAAATAATTTTGGATTTCTGCTTGGAATTTCTACTTCTGTGTAATGTATTTCCAACACTGTAAGTCTTTGAGATTAATGCCAGAGATATATTTTCTCCACTAACTTAATACATTGCCTTTGGGAGTTGCTCATCAAAGGAATTAAACTAAAGGGATAACTGTGATCAGGTATTCCTAGGCTGCTTAGTTCCTACAATGGGGATTTTTGTCATGCTGTGATGAGAGTCCCTGATAAGAGTTGAGAAATACCTTGCTATCATTAAAATTAAAATCATGTATGGCTACCTCAGCTTGAATTTTATAGAATGTTGTTTTCTACTGGGCTTCAATATAGTTTTAAGTTGTATTTTTTTCTGTGAAAAGTGTTTCAATATAATTTTGGGGGTGTTTTTGAAGATACAGGAAGTCAATTCCCTCAAACCTTTAGCACCAGAATAATGAACTAGGGTTGTCTAAAAGCAACTCTATACATTGCAGTTCTTTCAAGCATTTTAAATGTTGGTATTTTTCATGAACTGTTGTCAGAACTGGGAAAGTATAGTCCTGCAAAAAGTTTTGTTAAATACCTGGATTACGAGCTGTATAAATCTTTTTTGGTCTAAACTTATGTGTGATATTTGACCAGAAAAACTAGACACACCCATTATTTGAAAGTAATTTTTATTCTTGGATAAATTAAACATAGTTTTCTTTCTGTTTTAGCAACTGTTTAAGTTGCTTTGAAAAATCATACATTTTTAAGTGAATTAGGGCTATTTATTTGTATTAGCATGTTAGGTTTAGAAACAGAATTCTGGAGTCTTTTATTGTGATTCTATAGCTGAAGGAAAATTGAATCTTATTCTCAATAGAGATAAATTCCTACTTTACATGTCGTGAGGACAACATAGTAAAAGCACAAAATCTGTTTTACTGGCTCAGAATAACTCTAACGTGTATCCTGTCTCTAAGTATTGCTTGGAGCAAATGGTTGAGAAAAGGCAACAAGAGACAAAGCAGGCATAATCTCCTCTTGCACCTTCCTACTTTTATCTCTCACTTGGTTACAGAATCTCTGAGCTGGTGATGGTCTCAGGATCACTGTGCTCAAACTGTCCTTTTACAAATGTGTCTTAATTCCTTTTTACAGCCATTTAAACTTTTCCACCCCCTGGGAAAGGTTTTGTATTCCATTATCATATCCCTTCACATGATATTTCAGCAGGAGAACCCTAGCCCACAAAATCTCAGGTTGGCAAATGAGTCTTCCAAATCTGTGACAGCATTATCTCTTCCCCTCTGCACCTCTGCAGGTTCTGCTACCTGGGTTTTTTGTCCAGAACTACACACAGTACTTAGGGTATAATTGCACTATTGATGGTATAATGGTGTTTCCTGTTTTAGCTTCAGTTCTTTTCCTGACATTGTTGACATCAAGATTGCTTTTTGACTACCCATGGCCTTAAGCTGGTGTCTTGAAGATCTTTTCTGAGTGTTAATACCTACTTTAGAGCCCATCATTATGTGTGTACTTACAGTTAGCATTCTTTTTTCACTTTCTATATTTCTTTGTATTTATGGAGATTAAAATTAATCGTCTATTTTTGCATTCAGTGTTGTGAGATTGTTCTTCAGGTTCTCACAAGCAGTTTTAATTTGATTATCTGGAATAAGCTTTCTAAGTCTTTCATCAATATCTCAGAATCAGGAAAGTTACTTGAGAATCAAAAGATCTTGAGAAGGAATGTGTGGCAATTTTTATTTACCTTCTTTATGCTTGATCCCTTAAGATGATTATTTGCCTAATTTTATTCACCAGTAAAATGGACTAAAACTGTGCTAAAAGAGAGTTAATACAATCATCTTGTTTCTGAAACAGAGGCTTTAGGAATGCATGGTAACAGCAGCTCCATTTAATTAGCTGAATTTAATTACTCCACAGAAATGCAACCAGCTGGCCCAACTTAGCGATGGAACAGTGAGGTGTTGAGATCCAGAGCTGGACAGCAGGGTCTCTTTGTATTTGTAGACAGGTCCAAAGAGGGTTGCACCCCACCCTTGGCTTTCATGCTAAATTTGATGGATTTTCCTTCTGACACCCCTGTCTACCCAGGTGGACCTGAAGGGAATCAGCAGAGATCGACCCTGGGTGAGAGTGACATGGAGGTCTTTGAAGGATGTGAGATGCTTTTCATTTCAGTCCTGGCAGTCTCCAAGAAAAGCCTTCCCCTTTATAGTGCTGAGGCAACCAGATTGGGGGATTGACAGAGAAATTTATTTAGTGTGGGATCTCCAGCAAAACTGGTGTGACAAAGCAGCAGCAACTGCAGGCAGTACCTTCCTTTTCTTCTGCAAGGTGCTTTGAGACTTTTACACTTTTCCTTTATCCCTCTGCAACTCCTGTTGCTGCTGTTCTACTGAAGAGCTGTGTAAGAGGTGGACAGCAGCCAGATCTGCTAGGGAATGGGCTTCTGGCTTCACTTTGTGGCTTTGAGAATGTTTTCTAGAATCTGCTAGATGTTTCATTCTTATAGGAAATAGTTATGCTCTGATAGAGCCTGGAGTCAGGACTTTGATTAAAACTGGAGGTAAAGGGAAAATTTTGTAATATATATACACACACAATTTTTAGTTGTAAAAATAATTTTCCATGGTGTTATCTATCCATCTAAGGGCTTTGCAGGACTTGAATGAAGGAATAAAGTTTAAATTCATTTGATCCAAATTTTGAAATGTGATGCATCAATACCATAGTAGCATTAAAATTGTTACAGTGTTGTTCAAGATTAATAATTTTAATAATTTCAGGAAATAAAACTTGTAGCTTTAGAAGATTTTACTACTATGCTGTATCCACTTAAATAGCACAGAGAATAGGAAAAAAAGAACTTAGCATTAAGGGAACCTCTTGAGAAATAATGCTAATGTTTAATTGCAACTTGGTGACCCAGTACCTGGGTTATTTTGGCTTATTAAGAGTATGTAAAACTCAGAAATTCATATTTATTTATGATATACCAGCATCACAGTTTAGTGAAACTCTCCTATAACTTGGTAAACTGCAGGACACTGCATCTGGGAGTTTCTGAATAATTTATCTGAAGTAACGAGTTTCACCATGTGATGCTGTATCAAAGCAACTGCTCAAATGAAGCCAGCTGGGCACAGCCGTTGTATATCAAATAGCTGCTTGAGTTGTCTCTCTGGAAAAATTAGAGAACATAATGAGCAAAATTAGAAAACCTGGGGAGCAGCCTCCATGGATACCTATTAGCAAGAAGTAATTTGATTAGTGTGAAATCTGTGAAAGTTCATTATTTACAGACCTTTGTAGTTTTATAAGAGAAATACATGTCTACATACACACATCTATTTATAGAGCATGGATGTAAAAATATATAAAGTATGAGATAAGTACTAGATGTACTTATTTTTCTGTATCAGCTTTATGAAACACTAATAGAATATTGGCTCAAAATCTAAGGACTCATTTTGTGCCCAACAGAAACTTTTGGGTTGTTTCCCAAAAGGCTTTATGCAGTCTCACTAAAAGTAAACGCTTCAAACACAAGATCCAGGAGAAGCTGACAAAAGAGATTTGCTAAGGAAAGATGCACAGCTCTGTTAAGTATTAGAGTGATGCTTTTATGAGGTGGGTCTATTGAAAGTGCCATTTGTGCCCACTCTGCCTGATGCTGACTAGGAACACAGAAACTGAGATGTGCAGAACTGAGAGAGGGGCAGACCTGCAGAATTTTCAGCAGAGTCAATGGATGCTGCAGCTGGCCTGCATCTCTCAGGATCAAGCCCCGCTTGAAACATTATAACTGTTTTTACTAGCTCCTGTCCTGGTCTCCTAGTTAATCTAAGATCAGAACAGTTTAACAATGAAGTCATTTATGGCACCTTTTGGATCCACAGTTTGAAATCACAAAACCAATTTGAGGATCTATTTGTGTCAATGGCTTTTGTAGCTATGGCTAATTGTTTTTTTCTGAGAGACATGGGAGAAATACTGCTTCATAAGGTTGTCATTAGCCTGAGAAAAAAGAGGCCATTGATTAGAGGCATGAATAGAATGGCTTGTAAGCCAAATTACCAGTTGGGGATTCCCGAATGGCCAAGGGCACAGCCTGTCTGATCTTAGCAAAACTCTGCATTGCAGTGGGGACTCTCTAAAGGATGCATTATCTTGTGATCTTGACCTTAAATTGAGTCTTTTTTGGAGGAAATAAACCAAAAGTTTTTCATTTTCAATAACAGATTTGTAATATGCTAATTCAAATATAATTCAAAACCAGAAAAATTAGCAGTTCACAGAGACAGGCGTGTTTTTTATATATATTTAGGAATATGTCTGCAGTATATGGAAGCAAGAGAATGATCCTTCTATATTACATGAAATGTGAATATTGTATCATTATTACACAGGAATTTGAAAGGGGAGGATTGCATAACAATTCTCTTAGATATACTAGTATAAAGCAATTACTCTCTAAAATTGTAAAAATTATCAGAAAAAATGTACAGTGAGACAGTACTTTTGTTTCTTTTCTTTGAAAGATATTTTATAAAAATACTCTTTTCAAATGACATTAAAAATGACAAAGTGGAATCTTTAGGTATCCAAACACCTACTGATACTCTGTTAAAATTCAGTTTGCTAAAAACATCATACAAACATTAAATGTGTATTGGAAAATTCTTATGATTTATTGAATTTTGCTAGCTAATATCTTTCCAAAGTAATAGATATTAGTAAATTCTCTAATCTTCATGTGAAGGTTATGTACATATATGTACAGAAATGTGCATCATCAGTACATCAACTTGTTCACAATTTAATGATGAAAGGTAAAATTAAAAGAAAATCAATTCATAAAAAGCAATTTATAATATTCACAGACTGAATTAAGCATTTTATTATTTGCTCTTTTTTGTTGTTATGTTTTGGTTTGGTTTTTTTGTCATAAAGGGTAAATGAGTCAAAATGAAAAGGACAAAAGCAGTCTCTCTTACAAAATGTAATTTGACCTACAGGTTTTGGAACATTACAGGAACACAGATATTTGCAGTGAAGTCCACACTCTTGAGATTTCTAGAATGTCATATTTTAATGATTCAAGTTGAATTGCTAAATCAGTGAGGAGAAAACAGATCTTTCATTTAGCCTTGTCATTCTCATCCACTACCTTTTAAGAGAGCTAACATCAGCTAGCCATGATTAGCACATTGTGGCACCTAAACCTTCACTGTAATCTTAAAATCCCTTTATCAAATTACTAGTTAGCATAGATGGACAAAGCTCAATACATTTAGAAGAATGTATTTACAGGAGCTTTAAGCACACTGTCCCAAGATCCACAGTGTTCTTCCAACTTCCCCTTTGTGGAGGATGAGGTTGGTGAGTGGGTCTCACCTCTGTTAGAACACACTGTCTATTCTGCAGAGAACCACTGTAGTGCTTGCTGTTTGAGGAGCTTTTACCTATTTTTTTTTTCTTTCTTGATCCCACCATAGATACTGTTCTGTACTACCTCTTTTGCCAGTAATTGGATTCTGAGTATGCTCTGATTTCCACTCCCTTCTCTGGAAAGGCAAGGCAAAACAAAGGTACAGCTTAGTCTACTGGCACTGGAATTGTGAGTGTTAAATGCTCTGTCACCACTGGGCTGAAAATTGAGTTATTTATTATCAATTTGAATGCCATTCTGGAGTTCCACTACAGTTAGTGCTGCACTACTTTCATTATAAAATCAATTTCCTGAAGATGCCTATCTCCACTGGTTTAATATATACCACACTGAAAGCTGGCATAGAGGAGCTGGTGCTCTTCCAAGGTAGAAGTATTGACTGCTGAAGAGGAGGTGTAGTTAAAATAGGAAAAAGCAGTAGATTCCCCATGTTTCAGACTGGCTGGTGCTCTCCAAGACTAAAGGACACCTCTCAGTGATTTTTTACTTAAAATTCTCCATTTCCACTTTAGCTGTGTGAGGAGCAGCTCTCATTCTATCGTGTCTTTCAAGAGGTACCTCCTGAATAATTCCAGCTGTCCTTTTTCTCTCACCTCTTGGGTGTCTTTAGTGAGTATTTTCCCAGGGCTGTACTCTGGACTCCAGCTCAGTGACCTCCACTGCTCCCACATTGAGGCTCTTTCTGGGGTCACAGATGGGGCTGGCTCAGAGGGCCCCACGCTTTCCTGGGGTGCTCTGTCACTGCAGAGGGGAGCTGCTGTGCCCAGCTCTGAGCAGCCAGCCTGGTGTGCTGCCAGCAGAGCACAGCAGGCTCAGCCACCCTGTGCTCAGAGCAGGGTCACCTGTGTCCTGCAGATTCCAGACTGGGAAATCCCCACGGCAACAGGGAATGTAAAATTTACTCAACATGGAGAAGTTTATAGCTGCCTTTGCTTATGCTCTGGCAATGTCACTGCAATCACAAGGTCACAAGAACAACAAGGACACTACATCATGCTATTAATACATCTAGTTTGGGGCTTTTTTAAGAGGATTTTGCAGCTTTAACAGTTTTATGTGCCTACAGATACTCTTAGTCATGGATTTATTAGCATATTTTTTCTCTTTAAGTATTATTAGATATATCTTCAGAAATGGGGTTTAAACCTGTCTCTTTTGAGGTAATTTAGTGTGTATTAAAAGCCCAACTTTTCTTCCTTTAGACTAGAGGGCTACTTCAATTCTTAAACTGTTTATCATCCTCATAACCTTCCTTTACCTCATTTCTATTCATCCTATTTCCTTTTCCATCTCTCTTCCCCTCCTCACCCTTTAAGTGATGTTAGCAGATGCTAAAGATGGCAGGCTGATAGCTCTGCAGATACAGACTCTTTATCAGACTTTAACGATGTTGTTAATTCAGGAGTAAGCAATGCCAGTCCTGTATCACAGATTATCTGTCATGGACTTTACCCAGGCTCCTGTTTAGAGAAGGAAAATCTATACACCATGTTCTTTATCTTCCTCAGTGGTGACTGCTGAAATATTTGCAGATTGACCACTGATGATGAATTAGTATGTGAGAGGTGTATGCTGCTCTGCACCGTGTCATTGTGTCACAGCTCCATGTTTGATGGCGTTTGGGCCATTAACCAATTACAGTCATGGTGATTCAGTATTTCCACCACATAATGCCCCAGATAACCCACTATAAATTAATCATTAAAAGCACAAGACTGAAGGCCACAAATGCTGAGCTAATTAGAAAAAATACTAGGCAGAATGAAAAAAATGAAGGAAACAGTGATTTTTTTATATCTATATTATTAAATTCTCCCCTAATTCCCTCTTTTTATAACATTTTAACATTTAGGTATTTTCCTTTTGCTGTGCATCATAAACGAGGCCCATTTTCTCCTGCATTTTTTCTTTTTAAAGACTTCAGCCTATGTGTTTCTGGGTTTTTTTTATTTATTAAATTCCCCTTTTCTGCTTGCGTGTCTTTCAATCTGGCATTTGCCCATTGTCCCTCCTTCTATGGAGTTTGGATAAACTCTGAGCCCCTATTTCTGTAGCCTGCCCTTGGATTTCTGCAGGCAGGTGCCTCTGCCCAGGCACAGACCAGTGAGCTACAATGAATTGCAGATGTCATTACCCTGCAATTATTTTGTGTGTAAGTAAATAGTTTTGTTCTCTCTGTAATTATTTTTTCCCCTAGATCCTGGTTGGGATTTTTTTCCTTATCAAGGTCCTCAGACAGAGGATGTCTTCGTTACACAGGCAGCCCTAAAATCCTTCTCTAGGGAAGGAGGCTGCATGTTTACAGTGTTGGCCATGTAGAGTAGATTTCCACTCAGCAGACCAAATTAGAAACTAAAGGATGATTTCAGCTCTGCTAGCTTCCCATTCCATCGTTTCAAGGAAACGTTTTGGAATTAGGGTGTGTAAAGCTAACAAAAATTTTACCATTGTTTATCAAGCTACTTGCTCTGGTTTCAGGATTATCACCTTCCAAGAAAAGAAAACCTTTAGTGTTGTTCTAACAAACGATAGATGAATGCATTACTGCATGAAGATAATCCTTAACAGTTCCTTTTATTTGTTTAAAATGCCTGTTGAAAATCATCACTATGAAAAAAGCTAGTGATATCAGCCTAGAAATTTGAAATATCAGTTCAGAAATCCACCATCTTATTAAAATCAACTTTTCAGGCACTTGAGGTGTTACTGTACACCATTAACAATATAAATTTAAATTTAGGCCTTGGCAATTGAGAGTCAAAGAGCTTGGCAAAAGAGAGTCACCTGCTTGGCTGTTATGTAATGACATGTCCAAAGTTATTGAGCTGTTAAATTAAACCTTGCCTGTTTTAATGCTGATAATCAATACACTAATATTTGTATAAAGTTGCTGTGCAATTGGGGGAGGGGGGGGTCTATAGTATACTTTTTGCATTTAAATTTGTTTTTTACAACAATTGAACTGTGCAAGCACTATCATCTGTTACTGGAAAGATTTACTTTGCTGTCTGGTCCTAAACTCTAGCTAGCCCTAACCATCTAGTCCTTCCTTAAGCTCATCAGCAGTTTGAAGTGTCTTACATGAACTTCCTCACACCCAAGCTGCAGTCTGAACTCACATGTGCTTTTGTCTTTGCTATTCCAAAATGCACCTTGTGGCTATTGTCAGACTTTGCGGGGATTTAAGAGTAGAAAGCAGCTCCAAAATGTTTCTGGTACTACAAATACCACTGGTCAGCAATATCAACCTTTTAATTGTCACTAAAACTTGGGCTACTCAGTAAATGACCAGCTTTTAATCACTTAAAAGTGCAAAAGTCCTATTCCCTGCTAAAGATGGTTAGAGTTAACTTGTTAAACTCTGCACCTCCATGAGGCAAACTGTCATCTGGCAGAATCATCTCTGAAGCTGGTGCACAAGCAAAGGTTTGACTGTACCTTGAGTTTTTTCTTAGCTCTCCAGGAGTGCCCAGTGCTCTACAGAGCATCTGAAAATACAGTTAGGCAAGGTGTTACCTTCCTGAGGAAAAGGACTTCATCAGATGATTGATAATGGCATCCTGGCATAAGGAAACAGCTTTATTGAGTGCACAGACAGGACGTGTTTTCTTGGCTCTCATCTAGACTTGCAGCACAGACCAGTCCTTAAAACTTCTCACAGGGAAGCACAGAGACTTTTGAAAACCAGGCCTTTTGTACCAGGTTTTTTATCACAACCAACTCTAATTCAGTAACTTAGTGTTCATCTAAATGCATATTACAATGAATAGTCAATCATTTTTCATTTAATAATGCAACATGTCGTTTTTCCCGTTTGCCACTTGCAGCTGGCATTTTTGCAATACATTTTATTTTTCAGACGTCTTCTAGTGAATCACCAGATAGAGCAGCTGTGGCAGCTATCCATTAATTATATCTCTGTATCAATGTCTAATGAAAATATGACTTTCAAGGGAAAGTCTTCAGTAGTGCCCAAGTAGCAGCAGTTAAACCAGCACTATCTGGTAGTTGAATTGGTGTTTGATTAAATATTTGTATAGAGATTCACATAGCTGTATTAACCTCAAATATTATTTATGAACAATTTGCCTTTGGGATTAGAATGAAGAAAATCAATAGAGTTTTTATGTCTCAGTAATAATTAGTATTGCCTTGATGCACATTTGCACTATGCCAATCACAGGCAATCCAAAATCACCCACACGTGTGCCATGGCCTTTCCCTTGGTTTAGGCCAAGCAGAGCTTCTTTATTTCAGATACAGGAAAGTAGATAAGTTCCCTTATTCTATCTACTCCAATTTATAAAAAATGAAGTGAAAATAATCAGCAAGGGTTTAGAGGTCTTTTAAGATACTAAAAAGTGAGTGATGTGCGAGATGGAAGCAGCTATTTGGCATCACTGGAAGCAGAAACTGAAATCAGAAGGCAATACATAAATGCACTCATAATTTTGTATCACAGGTCCTGTGAGTTCCCAGTCAGAATCTGACTTGTGTGAAGTCAGATAGCATCACCCTGGGACAGGGTGTTAACCCAAAGGGCAGCCTCTCCCTGTGGGCTGGGGCTGGAGAGATCCCACAAGCTGCAGCCGTTCGAGGGGGGCAGAAAAGAGGGGAGTTAATTATGCAGACACCTACACAAGGGATGCTCGGGTCTTGGAGGGATTCCCAGGAAGATACATAAAAGCCCAATTCAGTAGGTTTCTGCTACAATCTCATTCAGGAGTTGATAGACTGAAGCTTATGCTGGGGAGGAAGACCTGTTTCATTGATTACTAGAACTTTCTCATCATCTGTTTTGTATGATTCTGACCTTTTCCTAAATGAAATGGAAAGTTTCTCATTTTCTCATTGAAAATAGATGTAAGTGCTGTCAGCAGGAACCATAGACTTACCATTTCTGTCAATTTTGTGATTTTCCTGTCAGTTTTTTCTTTTTATTACTGCTATGCCATAATGTTGACAGCATTTAGTCTTTGAACAAAGCCTAGCAAGGAAGTTTCTGTTGAAATGTGATTATTCCTTTCACTGAGATAGGTGGGGACTGGATGTTCCCACTTCTGATTCTGTAACAGTGCTCCTGAAACTGTCACCATTCACCTTTGTTGGGTTTTTCCCAGATGCCAAATATTTTCTAGGGTCTGGCAGAATTCCAGAGAAAGTGCTGCTGTGTTCCTGCTGAAATCATCATCAGACTTCCTGTGTATTTCAGCAGCAGTGCATTCAGGCATAGATTTTTGCTTACCACAAATACAAGGTTCAGTATGGCTACATTTAGAACTCATTTCTCTCTAGATGCTAGTCTTTTTCTATTTCTGCTGGTGAGAAAAGGTGAGATTAGTATCACAGATTTATTGCCACCAAATTTAATACTCCACAAGAAATAGTTTGTCTATTAGTTCTTCTCTGGAAGGTTTCAGTATGCCCCAAAGTCTAAACCACTTAACATTCATCTCATCCATTACATGGTACCCCCTGCCTCTCTGATACAGCAGAATTAAGCATTCAACAGGGAGAGGAGGTAGGAACCTCAGTTTTCACCCTGGCCTGACTGAATGTGCATGAACCTATCCCTCTGCTCTCTTCTGTGAACTTGAATTTGTCATGGACTGTCTGCTTGCATTTACCTGGAGGAAAAAAAAGCATCTATAGAAGTTTTCTGGCAATCTGAATGGATCCAGCCTGCTTTCCATATGTGGACTGCAAAGAAAATCACAAGATCACTAATATGGTGCATTTCTTTCCCTGTCTCCTCACTAAAGATCAAGGTGTCCTGATGGTAATATATCTGAAACAATTGATTATTAATAAACTAAGATATATTTCCTTTTACACTTGATACATAAGTTCACCCTTTTTTTAAGGAAAATGGGATGGAGAAAAATGAGATGGAGAAACTGGGTTGGAGAGGTGGCTAAACAAACTTAAAGGGGCCTGTCCAAAGGAAGGAAGGGAGTCCAGATAAGCAGAGCATAACAGTGGGACCTAAGGCCTTGGTTTGGGAAATAGCCACATCTTAAGGAAGGATGCATGAAACTTCCCCTTAAAGAGGACTTGAGAAGGAAAGTTTTGTTGCTCTTGTTATTATGGTGACTTTTAAAATGCTGGCTGTTAAGTGCCAGATGAATGCTAAGAAATTTAGTGATGAAAATAAACTTACAATTCATCTGAAGTGGCTCTCACTCCAAATCTCCAAACTGGGAAAAGGAACATGTATTTTAACTCCCTCATCCTTGATCAATGCCCCAATAAACCCAAGTGCTTATCTTGTGTATGCAACATATGGTGAGGCTGTCTGATATGTTTAGGCAGCCTACTTTACAAAAATAATCTCTGCTGTTAAATTTACTACACCTGTTTGCCCCTAACCCTGCTGCTAGCACCCCACAGAGCATTAGCCTCCACCTTCTGCTGCTGAAACCCAGCTGTTCCATGGAGATGTGTACTTTTCCCTCCAATCCTTGAGATTATTCAGACACTTCATCCAGCAAGATCATGTTGATATATGCCAGCTTGTTCCAAATGACCTCTGGACCAGCTGATACTTTATACTACATGGTCACCCAATATTTGGAATGGCTCTAATTTTTTTCCACTGGGTTTTGACACTGTAGGAAGCACAAACTTCATTGAAACAATCTTGTTCAGATATGAACATGGGCATTAGAAGGATATTATTAATATCTCATTCACCCCTAATATCCAGCCATTAATTTATGCCAAAATTGTAACTAATAAAGATCAAGACAATCACCAAAGTGATTACATGTGGCAAATACAGTTTCTTGCTACTAGATTTCAGAAAAAAAAATGCATAGTGTATTCATAATATTTCCAGTTGATTTCATAGGGTTTAAAATAATCCCTAGGCTTCTTAGACTATTTTTAGTATTTAGAATCATAACTTCTTACATTCCTCCTTTAGATTTCATCTTCATCAAAGATGTATTTATAAGGTACCCCCCTTCACAATTCCTTCCATGTTCTTCAGCTTAGATGAGACAAAATGCATTCTGTAATAAAAGACAATAGAGAAAAATTACAAGTGTTTCTAAATCCTATTCCTGTAAAATGGTTTTAAAATAAGGAAAGTAGCATTATTCTTAAAATTAGTTTTCTCTTGTTTACCACCTCTTTCTGCTTCCTCTGTCTAAAGAATTAATCCATTCCTCTGCATAGCTGCCACTGAGCTAAGGACAGCATTTCCAAAGTCAGCTTTGTTAACATTAGAATACAAGTTACCTAGGCTGTCTGGGGCTGATAGAGGTCCTTTTCCTCTGCAGTCTCAGAACCCCAAATCTAATCAAGTCGTGGAAGTCCTGGGGAAAAGGCCAGCATCCAGTAGTGCTAGGGAACATGATGGACAGCAACTGTGTAAAGGACAGTGTATTAGTTAAAAAGACCTCCTGTCTTCTTTTTTAATAGTTTTGAGAAGAAAATTTAGAGCAAAAACATTGAAGGACTTACTCCAGTTCCGAAAAATCAAAGCAGACTTTCTACTGTGATTCTTCTAGTGCTCATTTTACATTTTGAAATTTTAAATCTGCAGTCTGCCAGGTAGAAAAAAAAGACTTTACAACTTTTCTGTACATCAGTTTAGAATGTAGTGATTCAGACTACTGAAGGAAAAAAATACTTACAAAATAATGCAGAAATAGATACAAAATATTTATGTTTATGTACACCAAACAAAAGATCAAGATATTTGTCCAGTTGTGCAGGAAAAGCTTTCTTTTGGATAAAAAAAAAAAGCAGATTTTTTTTTTTTTTGTAAAAGTTAAAAAATAGGGGGTTTTTGGTTTATCAAACCAAGGCAATACTCTGAATAGCTTATTTTTTGCTCCTGATCTTATTGTTGAAAATGCTGATTTTATAGAAAATGTATTATAATTTATCTTTTGCTGTGGGATTGAAAATTAGTGTTTAATTAGTGTTAAATTTTATGTTTAATTGGAAATGGCATAATATTTTTTTATGAGCTAGTTTAATTCTGTATGTGCATTCAGTTTTTCATATACTGTTATATTTCTATTGTCCTGGGCTGTACAGAGAAGGCAACCACTGGTAGTTCCTGATGTTTGGATTTTCTCTCTGGGGCAGAGCCCCTTGGAATGCCCAGTGAACATTGAATACAGAGATATTGACAATGCCAGGTGTTTAAACCATGTTGTTAGGATTTTTGGACAGCACAGAATGACTCTCACACACGTGACTCTCCATGATGGTAAAGATGAGAGCAAACTTTATTCTGCTGATTTCTACTTTTATAGAGTAGTTCGATACAAAGAACATGATTGGTCTTTAGAGTCTATACCCTTTTATAAACATCTTTTTCTAGTAAACATATTGGAAAAACATCACCTGCAAATGGTTTCTCACTCCCCAAGGTTTGTGTGAATCCTCCTTTAGATATCTCAGGCTAACATGAGAAAGTTGCTCACTTGCCTTTCACACAGACACTGGCAGAGCCTGAAGCCTAAATTCACACCAATGTCACACCCACAAAAGCACATTGTGCATTCTGCTCTAAGCATTGTATGCACAATATTAGATTCTGTAGCCTGAACAACATGTTTTCTTAAATCCTGCTTTATGGACCTAGCTCTCCATGCCTTGGCATATGGGATATTTCATAACCAATGCTTCTAGGTTAGTTACACATCACAACAAAAGAGAATTTTTCTGGCATGATGAACAGCTCTCAGAAAGTTTTCTATTTGAAAAACACACTCAGTGGACTTCTCAGTTAAGAATTCAGTGTGTTTAAAGCAAAACCTGTGTATTTGTTAAAAACACTGCAGATAGAGCCTTCCTTGAGAAATAAATAACTGGAAATAACTGGAACTGGAAAACAAATCCTGTCTAGTTCCTCACTGTGATTGTTATCACTTGGTGGTATGCCATGTTGTCAATAAAAGAGAAAAAATACATTTAAGTAAATGCATTACAAGCATTACTGTTGTGCTTTGGTGGACTTGCTGTATCGAGTTTTGCAGTCTTTATTAATACACTTTACAAAGGATAATAGTAATGTGTTGTCTGAACTTGTCATTTAAGAGACTAAAACCACAGTTAAAAGAGCAAATGAAAATTAAAATTTTCCCTGAGTGATACATGCCACTGAACAATAGAAGCCATCTTTCCTCACAAAAATCTTGTCTATGAGGAAATATTACTGGTTTACTGTCCCAAACAGTAAAAACTAAATCAAGAAAAATGCTCTCTGTAATTTTTGGCTAAATTTGAGTTAAAAAGGGGATGAAGAAAAATAAGAACATTATGAGTATATGCACCTTGATTAGAGTTGGTGCAGAGCTGTTAGGGTGTGCAGCCTTAAAAATCTGTGTCTGGGTCTCCACTCTTGCCATATAAAATAGGTCAGTGAGGGGGTTTTAATCACTGTGTGAATTGTGGTTCTGATGATTTATTAGAGGACACATAATTTTTTCAGGCTCTCCTGTCCCAGCAATAATTTCTGCTGAGATTATGAGAGTCATGAGACTCACCTTGAATCCATAGCATTTATGGCACAGATAAAGGCACACCAGTGCACTCAAAGCCCATCCATTCCAGTATACAGACTGAAATGAGAAGTGTGAAAGAGCTCTCCACCCATTACAACACCTTCAGTACTCTAGTTCCTCCCTAAAAACTGGGATTTATTCAGAAGTGGCTGCAAAGAGAGTAGAATGACTGACAGACATCACTAGCTCCTTGTCTGAGTTGGGCCCTCATTCCTTCAGACACCAAGGAGTGAATTTTAAAGGCTTGAGGACTGAAGTGCACTGATGTAAGGATCCACATTTGCCTTTCTGGACTTCCTCCCGTCATCTCCTATCCACCTTTCTCACCCCAGACTGAAATATTGATGGCTCAGCTATATGGCAATGAGAAAGCGACTTGTGTGTCAGGGGACAACCAGATTCACTCAGCAAACTAGAGGAGGTTTATGGTGATGTTGTTCAGTGTTTTAACAGTCTCTGCAACTCAGCCACAGCAGGAGATCCTGTAGCTGTACAGTAAACAAGAGCTGATTGATTTTGTAATCTCAGGAGGGACACCTGCCTTCCCATTTGGCTAAAGCTCTCATTTCTTTTGCTCTAGTAAATCTTACAAGCTAGAGAACAAACAGCACTCTAGTACTTCATACATTTAAAAAAAGAAAATCC
This sequence comes from Cisticola juncidis, assembly GCA_013400215.1. Classification (NCBI taxonomy): domain Eukaryota; kingdom Metazoa; phylum Chordata; class Aves; order Passeriformes; family Cisticolidae; genus Cisticola; species Cisticola juncidis. The sequence goes on along the minus strand of VXBR01000306.1, from coordinate 1,628,416 downwards.
ATTTCCATCTTCTACAGAAGACAGAATTGTATGTGCAGAAGGTCAGCAGTGCAAGTTCTCAGGCACTCTGTAACACCACGCTCTTGAAAAAGAGCTTTTTCTTTTTGATACAGCTAAGACAGTTTTAGCATCTGTGTGGTATGAAATGTGCCTTCCTCATTGCATGCGTGTTCCTTTTGTAAAATTCTGTTTATACAAAGAATAAGAAATAATTTTTGTAAAACCAAATAAAAAAGGAGAAAACCAGTCTATAGGTGTTAGAGAGTAGTGTAAAATTTAGGCACTTAAAAGAAAGCCAAGTTTTCCATAAGTTATTCTTCATGTGTTTAGAGTCTTCTCATATTGCTTTCTTCTCTCCTTTTATGTTTGTTTTGTTGGGGTTTATTTTTTACTGATTTTGAGAGGTATGCCTCAAGTTATTTAAAAGACATGTAGAAGTGGCACTTCTCTACACACTGTAGTGGTGGACTTGGTAGTGCAGAGATAATGCTCAGGCTTGGTGACTTTAAAGGTCTTTTCCCACTTATTGGAAAGTTGGAAATTGTATGGTTCTGTGGTTCTGTATGTCTCTTGGGGCCAGTAAATCTGCCTCTCGTGGTGTGTGCCCAGAGTTTAGAAAGGCCACTCCTGTTTTCGTCGCTCCTTTTTAATGCTTTGTAATTATCAGATTGCAGTGCTGTGTTATTTTATAACCCTGAAATGTATTTTTTCCATTATTTACTGTGACTTAAAAGAAAATTAGACATCTTTAGAAATATTACAAAGAATAACTTTTCAGTAATTCTAATTCTAGGGGGAAGTATCTGTTTCATTTTCACACTGAGGGAGCACCTGTTTTTTTTCTAAGGAGCTGAGAGCTGTCCCAGGAGCAGTGGTGCTGGATGGGAGCTCCCAGCACATTCCTGAGTCCACAGGCACCAAGGATGCCTGCTGAAAACTCACCCACTCCTTGGGAAACTGTGCTGTGGGGAAGCCAATTTGCACAAACCAGTTTTCTTTAAATTCATTTAATTTCTTTAAATGGACTCAACCCTTTCACAAAATTCAGAACTACTCCTAAGCCTCGTTCTGCTCTTCAGGCTGCACCCTGGGCCCTTTGCAGTCTATTTGTAGAAAATCCCACTGCAAGTTCTGCACACCACATATCCCAACATTAATTTCAGTTCCTTGTAGAATTCAGGTGGAAGATATGTCTCTGAAAGCTCTTAGTAAACTTATACAGCTCTTAAATTCACAGTTGTGCCCAAGATAAATGCATTAAAATAATAAAAGAGATTTTTTCAACATTAAATACCCAGGGATGAGGAAACACCAAAATTTAGGCAGTATTACCCACTCTAGTCCAATCCTTTTTGTGTGAATCAATGTATGAGTTAACTGCATGAGTTTATTAAAAAAGAATTCCTGGTCTCATTTAGTATGGCAGACACCCAGCACATCAGTTTTATGTTAAGTGGGTAAAGATTTGCAAAATCTTTAAGCAATTAAAGTTTATTTTAAAATGGGAAGTATCAGCTGTCCTAAGCTCAGTAACCGTGCTTTTTGCTGTCACCTGCTCAGCCCACTTCTTTACCCATAGTCTTCCTTCAAATTTAAGTTCTACTAGCTTCAAGTGACCACTGAAATTGGGATTTAACATATTAAATAACACTATTAACAAATACTTGTGTACATATTTTAATATGTCCAAGTTTTTTGAAAGAAAATTAATCTTTTTACAGCATTTCCTCTAAGGTGGGAACAAGTTTTGCTCATTTTAAGACAAGGCAAAATTTTCATTGTGAAGAGCAACGACTAAATATTGCAAGGTAATTTGAAAGGAAGATCATAGACATTCAGCTAATTTACAGCTGAGTTGTGGTCAAATGAAAGTAGTTTCTCTTCAGCATCTAACAAAACTTCCACAACAGCAATTGTGTTTAAAGATAATATTAAATTCTTTAAACTTCTAGTCAGCCTATCAGAGATCCAGACCTCTACTGAAATGTTGTTCTAGCAATTGAGGAGCACCTTCTCAGGTACTGTGTGCCCCATTTGTCTGGCACCACTGGGAGGCACAATATTTTTCTAAACACTTAAATGCAGTTTGTCATAGAACAGGGGTGCCTTCAGCAGTATTTTGTCTTCATATACCAATTGCTTGCATTTTCAGTCTTGCATAGCAAAAGAAAGGGGTAATATAAGGAAGAAAATGAAATCCTAAGTGAGAATGTATTTTGCAAGTGTATAAAACAAAAATTTAACATGTAAATATGTAATTCCAAAATAAAATCAGTTCTGGTTGGGTTTGTTTGGGGGGGTTTTAATGCCTTTTGAAGTCAGTGTCAGTTTCAAAACTGTAAGAGAAGAAATGAAAAATCATCAAGCAGTGCTACGTCCTTAATCTTCAGGTTTTACTCCTCCAGGCTGTCATTACTCATTGATAGTCTGACTGATGTGAGCTGGACAACTTTCATGTTATTCTGAAGTACCCATTTTGACAAGGCAAAATTAGAAACATTTGCAGAGTTCTTAGAAAATCTCAGTTATATTGGCAGGCAACATTTATTTCTTCAGCCTGGAAGTCCTGGAATTGAGGATGCAGTATCCCAAGGGAGAATAATTCCCTTCAGAGATAAGTTCATGTCAGCTTTCCCTTCTGAGAGGTGGGTGAATTTTAATTGGGTGCATCTGGGACTTCTCCCATTTCCCAAGTCTCCCTACTGCCTTCCAGCTCTAGCAGGGTCGTCTCCCCAGCTCCTGAGTTGCATTTGATCCTTTGACAAAGTCTCAGCTGAGATTTAATAAATATAGCTCGAGAAAAGTGTGCCTCCATCTCCATATTTACAGCTTTAACAAAGGCACATCAGAAGCACCAATATAAAACACACCAGCTATGAAATGGAGAAAGGGAGCAACTTATGCAACCCTTTATCTATTGAGGTTAGATAGCCAAAAATAAAATCACCCCTCTGAAACTTCCAAAATTCCAAAGAAACTTATTTCATCCACTTTTATGTGCTGTACATACCCAGAAACGATTGCAAAAAGGATTTATGAGAATCAGATCGCTTGGACATCCCTACACCATACTGTCCCTCTATCCCAATCCCTGGTAACCTCTATCCCATGTTCTCCAAACCCACCAGTTAGATACTTCCTGGTTAAAAGTATTTACACCTGTCAATGAATCAACCTCACTGGAAGCTGTTTCAATATCAATATCATATTTTATATTCCAGATTTGGAAACCTGTACTGATTAGCTGTGGTCCATAGTCCTTTGCATGAAGCTGTTAGCTTTTAGGGAAGGTTACATTAATTCCTTAAAAACTATAGGATTGCTTTTGTTTATAACAAAACCAAGGGACTTATTTTCTTTGAAAAGAAAATAATGCTAGTAATGCTAGTTAATGTATGGTTCTAGTTAACCCTAAAAAGGAAGAAATCTTTCAAAGCCTGTGGTCCTTTACAGCAGTAAGATTTGATCTCATCTCTTTGCCCTTCAGACAGCCTCACATCATTCCAGTAATACATTGGTAACCTTCCCCACCCAGATCTCAGTGAAATGCCAATAATTTTCTGCCCTCTAGAAACCCAGTACCCCACAGGAGGCTCTTGTCACCTCTGAGAGTGTGTCTGAGTGAGGAAGGGAAGCAGAATCGTGTCTGACTGTTTGCCAAGAATGCAGAGGAAAGCGATACCACCACCAAGAGCTCAGTTTAGTGAAGCTGGAGGGCATGAAATGACTGGAGAGTTTGGGTACCCTGCACTGAAACAAGGTCAAGCTGAAGACAAGACCAGAATTAGTTCTTTTGTTATGATGGGGTTTTGCTATTTTTTCAGTTCATAATATTTTTTAGGAGAAATGTGTCAGTAGATGAAAATGCTGAGACACAAAATCAGCTGCTACCTTAAATATGTACCTTGGAATATATTACCCACATTCTCCGTGTCTTCTCTGATGTCTTCCTTTCTGGCTAGCTGGAAAGCCATTTGGGAAAAATCACCATGCCTAGAAGGTAGAGATATCATCAAAAGAGTGCAATTGAAAAAGATGATGTGAGAAATGCAAATTGGTGTGTACAGTATTGAAGTTTAACCTGTATAAGGCTGCAAAATGTTGAAATTTCATAATGGACATCTAATTAATATTTGTTGTTCTTGATGTTCATAAGGTCTGTCTTGGCACTGGATACTCCTATTTCTCTGTCTAGCTTCATGACATCTCTGTCTCTGATCAGATCTCTAGTGAGACAGACTTTGATAGAAACCCACTAAGTTATTCCACCACATGAAAGTCTATGTCTTGGTAATATATATTTTTAATTGGTCAGAGCTGTTGTTTATGCTGGACCAGACGGTTCCTTTACAGTCTCATGTTTATCATTTAATAGACTATCAGGAAGTAATTATCAGGTTTGTTTCCCTTTGTCAGACTGGCTGCAGTATACTTCTATTAAGGATTCAAATAAATGTTGAATTGTGTGTATTGCTTTCCAGCTGGTGAGAGTACACACGAGTAGAACATCCAGAAGAGAAGCATCTTTTTGCTCAGGGTATTGAGTAGCTTAATTCTCAGATGATTCCTTACTTCTTTTCTTTTTATACGTGAACATAAAAAAACTCATTTACTTAAGCATTGTGGTATGTCATTAATGCTATGTAGAGTCTGTAAGTACCATGGTGTTCTAATCTATAATTTAAATGAGCTTTGCACTTGATCTAACTGAACAGAGGAGGTACCAAGCTATTAGCTTGAAATAATTGACCTGGCGGAGCCATTTTGGACTCATTTGAGAGTAATATGCTTGACCCTGCAACCTTTCCTCCCACAGACTGTCTAATTTCAATCTTACAGTTCCAACAGAGGCTATTAGCATGGCATCATCTCTGATTCATGGGGATGTGAAGAATTAATGCATTATATATGGAGAAAAAAAAAAAAAAAGCAGTTTGGTCTCTTGGACATAGTAGGATGTTGGAACTGAGAGGGATCAAAACACATTGTTTGAATCTTGTAGCTGAGATGATGGTAGTGATTGACACAGTCACAGAGATGGGATGGATGCCAAAAGGTTTCCCTCTTACAAACTGGAAAATTTAAATATCTTACCATTGAGTTGGTCTGTCTGAACATGAACCTTTTCTGGGAGGGGGAAATTCTGCTCTGACTGAGTAGTATTGCCCTTTTCTCTCCCTTTTTGACTTGGGAGGTGCAGTTTCAGGTAAGACCACCATTCTCAGAGGAAGCCAAGACTGTGACTTGTTGCACTCCCTGTCCTCTTCAGTAAGAATTTTAGGAGCAGCAGCAGAAGCAGAGCTGGGGTCAGAGACGTGAACACCCATGGGATGGTTTTAGTGGGGTACCTAAAGAACAGAGTATATCTGGTGACAGAATAAATGGCTTGGGCAGGGAAGAGGGAAGTAATGATTTGTTACAGCCCTTCCACCCCAGTTGGAGCTGGGCTCTGCTGAGTCCTCTTGCTGCTCTCAGCTGTGGTAAAGGGACATGGGGTGTTCCTGCTTGTTGTGTGCACAGGCATTTGCTGAGGTTAAATGGGAGAAACAAGACATGGACTTCCATATGAAATTGCATCATATGGACAAAATGAGCAGAGCTTATGAATGAAAGGGTGAGATTTACCTCTCTGCAACTGAAATATCAGAGTAAAACACACTGGCCAGTCCCTTCCCACAGGCACACCCCACACCTGGCCTTGCTGTGTCCACTGTGTGCATTCCACATGTCTGGGTATACCTGTGCTTTGAAGAGCTCCCAAGAAAGAGGTGATTTAGGGCAGACCATCCTCTGGACTTGGGATTCCTCATACTGAGGGCTAAATGAGTTGAAAAGGCAGCATCCCTCTTAATAACTGTGTGTGCCTTTTGTGACCAGGGCCAACAGTTCCCAGGAAGGGCAGCAAACATCTGCAGCAGCTGGAAGCTGTATGGAACTAAAAATATATGGACTGAGGATTGCTGTGGCAGTCTGTGAGTCAGGCAGGGAAAAACGAGCAGGGCATGAGGAGCAGCATTGCCATGGAAGCTCCAGACACTGCAGGTTGTCAGAAGGGGTGTCAGGCCAGCCCTGCAGACCCCACACCTGGGCTGGTGGGGCTTTTTGGAGGTTTGGCAGGGAAAATAAGAGTCATTCCAATCCCAGTGGATGCCAGGTGCCAAAGGCTTTCTTGACTGAATTTAGTGACATCATGATTCTGCTCTTTGCCAACAAAATAACCCAAAGAGAGTCTAGAAGAGTAACTGGAAAGGTGAGGGGAGTGGACAGAGAGGCTTTGGAGCTCTCAGCCTCTGATAAAGTGATGCTTTCTTGACATCATTTGAATGGGAGGAATTAGCCCCACAGATAACATCTGAGGCTTCAAACTCCTTTCTCTTGTCAGATTAAAAATGTCCCTGATCCTGCAGGAGAGGCATTCGTGTTTCAGGCCTGTGGGACACAGCAGGGTACCTGTACTTTTGTGAGGACTCTTGTGCTTTTAAGTGGCTCCAATTATTTTCGAACGACTAGGTGGAGTGCTCATTAAGCATTTCCCTTAAATGAAAATAATGACCTACAAGGTCATGTTAATTAAGAAGCACAGTAAGTCAGTGAGAAGAGGTTCAGTTAGTACAAACAGTGGGCCCAATGCTGCATAACACCATGTTCACAATCAGACAGGGTTTGTGTTCATCCTTGTAATATTAAGAATTTGTAGGACAGGATCATTGCACAAATTAAAATTGCTGCAGATCAGTTCAATCTGACAGCAGCCAGGGGCTCATTATGTGGCCACAAGCAGTATCTGCTTTTAGATCACACTGACCAGGGAGCTCTGCCTTACTGTGACCAGCAGCAGTGCCAATTTACCCTGTTGAGAAGAAAACTTGACATATTCCAAGACTTTTACTCGCTTTTCAGAGTTTGTCATTTGGACTGGTACGGTGCAGGATCATACTCAGTGCTGAAATTTCACAGTTGAATCATCATATTTCAGCTACAAGTCCCATTAGCTGCAGGAGGCTCTGCCTGTCAGACACCCTGTGACTCCAATTAGAGCAGCACAGCCCAGGCTGGGCATGGATTTCTCCTCTGTGCTTTGGATGTACTGAGTCTCATGTTCTTGCACACATTTAGTAACCCTCAGCTCCTCTCTCAGACTGTCTCAGCTCAGCCCCACCATGTATCCCATGGGATACACAGGAGCCCAGCACAGGGAGAGGCTGTAGGGATGCTCTGCAGCCTGGGGCTCAGAGCCCCACACAGCCCTGTGCTGCCATGGGTCCTCCTGGGCAATCCTGTAGTGACCAGCTACAGCTGCATCCCCTTCCCTTTACACTACAGACCCCTCCTAGGACCAGTATTCTGTGTCCATGTGTCCCCACATCTAACATCAGGAGCCTGGGAAATTCACAGGATATGGCACTTTGTATCCCAAATGTTTGTACTTTGGGAAGATGAAGCATGCATGCTTTTCCCAAGATGACAAAAACGAAAAATCAAGAGCCCTCTCAGAGGGAATGTAGGATTGTTATAGCTGACAGATCCCTATGAAAATAGAGGAAAATATATATTTGGGGCTAAAACTGCAGAAGATTAGCTTTTAAATTTAGGTCTTACTTTGGAAAGGAGTTAAAAAGCTCATTTTGTAAATGCCTGCACATACCCATACACTCCACTAAAAAGGTATCAGAGCTCGGTGGAATATTCTTGCACATCCATGTGTAGTAAACACTGGTTTTCTTCTGGTTATTAATGAAACTCTTTAACAGCAGAGGAGTGACACTGGTTTTAATGCATTTATATCCTAAAGTCTTTACCTTTTCCAGCCAAACAAGGAGTTATTAATTAAAACCTACATGTTAAAAAAATTAAAAGTGGAAATTAAAAAGTCCGGCATTTGACTGAGCAAATTGTGTTACCTCATGAAATATTAAGATGTTGTGGTGGAATTTTGTGCCTCACATTACAATATTGTGCCTCTTGCCATTGCTTTTAAGTCACATACATGGATGGGGATCTGCTTTTTTGTGTGCAGTAGTCAAGGGCACATCTCTTCTCACGGGACCTGTGACAGCTCTGCCGAAGCCAGCAGAGCTCAGGCAATGCACCCCAGCTAAGATCTGCCCCTTCCTGTTCACTCCCATCTGCTGAGTGACTCAGTCATAGCAGAACTGCTGAGCACCTGCCTGCCTGATGTTTTTTTAATGAGTTGAACTCTTCGTGTTGGGTTTGTGTCTCTGCCAGGTTCCAGTTTAATCACATATAATTTTTAGTGCGAAGTTTCACCTTGGGCTTTGAACTTGCAGGCACAGAACAAAAAGTCCTGTTTCTAGTGGAACTTGCTTAAGTAGTAATAATAATAAAAGCTAGGATACAAAGCAAGCATTTTAATTCATAGGTTATGACATTCAGCTTTTATGAACAGGAAGAGAAATTATCCTCAGTAGACAGGAAATAATGAGGTTGACCCATATTCCGTAATAGTGCATGAAAATTAACTAAAGATTTGTGTAGCTAAGATAATGAGCACTTATATTTAAAGTTATGGCCTGGCCTAATTGCGTAAAAGTTTGTGGGAGAAGATGTGTGTGTACATTAATAGATTAGTGGCTGTCTCTGGAGTTTCTACTCAGCTCCTGAAAGCAGTTCAGTACGTAATAAATCAAACTCAAATGGCTTGCTTGTAAAATGTTTGGCTAAAAGTATCCTAAGATGCATGAGCCCTGCTTTCCCAAGAATGGGATGTTCTTTTTCAACTTTCAGATTAGAGTCAATGCATGATGTGTGTTTTGCAGTTATTTAAGTAATAAAATGTATTTATTTATCAGGAAGTAAAACTGACACTAAGGAAAAAAACTCCAAAACTTAACTCTGATATCCTGGAGCCATTAACATCAAAAATATAAGTACTAATATATATTGAGATTTGCTAAGTTCTTGATTTGTCTTTATAGAAGAAGTTATTTTGATCTTTAAAATTCTGATTTTTGGAAAAATATTGTAAAGGAGAAAATAAACAGGCACACACAAACTTGTTCATGCAATGGTTTGTGAATTTGTTAGTTGTCATAACTATAGCATTTGATTGGTACTAATAATATTATTTTCTGCAGTTTTGTTACACCATTTATCTGGGAATCTAAGTGGCTTATGTATTTTACCATTGATTAATAAAACAGAATAGAAGTTCAGTCTGGTTGAATATTGAAAGGTAAAGTACATTAGAACAGCTTAGTGACATGAAATGTTAATAAACATTTTATAATAGGAAGTGAAAAGAATAATGCTAATCTACTGAAATGGTGGGAGGAATTTGGGGTAACAGTGAGTTTTCCCTTTGCTGAAGTAGGAATTTCACTGAATAATGTGCATTCATGTTGTCATAAGAATATGAGTAGCCAATCTCCAGTGACTGAAATATGTAGCTAGATCTTGTTTGAAGAAAAAGATTCAGGAATGTAGTTTCTGTCACTTCCAAAGGAAAGCCGTCAGGGAGCAATTTCAACGTGATTATTTAAAACTTGCATACACGACAAATATTCAGCTGTAAAACCTTTAAACTGCATCTCCTGGTTTGTCTAATTTACTCTGAAAACCAAAGGTGATTTCCAGTGCACTTTTGCTGTTAAAGACAACCATTTGGGACAATCTTTGCATATCAAAGAAGCTCAGGCCCACAATTCTGCCTTTTGTTTTGTTTGCAGGGATGCATCCTGTCTCACTGTGTGCTGCCTTTCTGTTTTTCCCAATTGCTGTGACTGGTAGGGTGGTATTGGTGAATCTTCTTTTTGCAGCCTGCAAGGTAGAGTCCATCAGCAAAAGACTGGTACAGACAATCACAACACGCTGCCAAATCACAGAGTTAACAAAAACACACACACAATTTTCTTAGTGGCTGTTTCTTGCAGTAGAAATCCCAGCACTTGTACAGAAATCTGTGAAGGGTTTAGGTTCGTGGTCTTGCTTTGCAGAATGTTATGAGCTTAGTGCTCCTGTTGCTGATCAACACTAACAATGTCACGTGCTTCACAGAGAAGCACAGGAAGCCCAGGACTGTCAATTAAAGTTTAATTTGAATTAGAGGAAGTTTCCTCTTAACCTTCATGAGTTTATGATAGCACCTCAATCTGAAGGATTTCAGTCTGAAATGTTTTGAAAACGCTTTTCCTTCAGTTATTATCCCAAATATTCATTATACTTACAAATTACTAAACCTGTTTTAAATCCTGTTAAGTCTTGGTGATACTCTGTGGTGCTGAGTTAATCAGCTCTTATAGAAAGAATTTATTTCCATTACTTAAATTCACTGGCTTTAGATTTCCTGTTTAAATGTGCAGAAGATAACCAGGTTTAATTTATTTTCTGTTTATCCATCTCTAAAAAAAAACCCCATTTTAAAAAACTCTGATCTTTTCAACATCCCTTTGTGTATAATTAATTTGCCTCTACCTTTTTATTTAATAATAATAATTTCCTAGCATAAGAATCAAGGGCCTTTCTTAGCATGAGAATCATCTGGCCTGCATTACTGCCCTGGACTGCAGGCAGACCTTCAAGTTGTTTCTACACCCACTGCATTGTTTAGGAAGATGTGTTTGCTCATTTAATCTCCTTCAGCACACAGAAGTTGGAAGAAGCAACTATGGAAGCTTTTCCTCTACCTGCCAGCTGGGTTTGCAGCAGTTCACTGATGGGCTTGGGTGTTCCAGGGGCAGAAGCCCAAGACTGGCTCCCAGTCCAGGTCCTCAGGATATTTCTAGAAGTGTTTCCAGTGTTACATGAGGCAGTGGTGCTGGTGGGAAGAGGGCTGGAAGCAGGCACAGGAGGAGTGGTGCTGGTGG